>CABFWB010001569.1:103573-113641 GCA_902151455.1 Timema bartmani
GGGGGGGGGGGGGGGGGGGGAAGAAGGATAAATATTAATTTATTATGTATCTGAACTAACAAAGCTTTTCTTGACATTAATATTTATTCTTTGAAATTGATGATGAAATAGTGCTATTTAAATTATTGATTGGCTTGATGTAACTCGGTATTATTTTGAATTAGCAATGAACGGGGAGAGTAAAAATTTTTTATTGTGGTTAAGCTCATTTATTTCCTCTAACTATGTTTCTCATGTGTTTTTAACATATACATTGCATGCTTAGTACTTTTTTTTTGTTCTGATTTTTGTAAGAAAAAAAATAAGGAAAGAAATGGTCACCATAATTATATGAAACAAATATCCAAAACAACTGTGTAATCAAGTAGAAAGCAACCTTAAGCAACAATGACAAGGAAGTCTAAGGTGCTAGTTTCACAATGTATTCAGCAGGGGCTAGGGGATTGAGGTTCAAATCTTAGTACATATTGGCACTTATTTCCCGCATGTTATTTTCAATGTTGTTTTCTTATCATTTCTCTACGCAACTGCAGATGCATTTTCTCCAAGCTATCCTTCTCATACCTACTACATAAAATATTCATTTAGTATTTGTGCTGAATGCATGTATCCATTTAAAATATTCTAGCTAAAGCTTAAATAACAATAATAATAATAATCTGATGTATAATAACAGTTTATTTTCAAATGTTATACATAGGTTTAAGCTGATGTTTTCGAACCTGAACCATATTTAAGAAATAGTAACTTCTGATGTTTCACCTCTAGTTACAACAGCTATTACCCGTGATGAATAATAAACAAGTTGTGTGAATAACAATGAGGTAAATTTATAGACTTTAATGTTAATTCCGTATTGCCTTATTGTCATACAAAATGAAAGTTACTATTTCTTTAATGCGGCTCAAGTGTGGAAACTTAGTTTTACTCCAAACACCGGATGCAAAAACCCAAAACTAAATTTAATATATTTGTGTTATTTTTGGTCAATATAGCTGTTAAAAAGTATTTCAAATCAGCCAGTGTTTTAGTGTAACACATAAAATCGAGTGATTTGCCCATTACATCAACTCCAGTTGATGGCAGATTGGGCATCTCTTGACCCACCAGATAATGACAGAAACCCACAAATATGCAAGCCTCACCATCATAATCGAGAGAGCCATCGAGGCAGACTGGTGGTCCAAGCGGCCTGCCAGCAGGGATGGCGGTAGTGTCAGTTGCTGGGAGATCGTTACATTGCTCTGAGTTTGTGTCAGCAAATGGCCTCAGACCACTGCAACAAGACGACACACACTTGCGTTTTATGCAATTCTTTGCTACCTTTTTTAGAACTTTATGTTTCTAGCTATCAATAAAATTGGGGTTACAGAGCATTGAAAAATATATCTATATATATCAGAAAAAGTGCTAAAAAATGAGATATTACACTTTCAAAATGGTTTCATACCAAGAATATTTTAGTTTGATTGACTGTGGCCCTTAATATAAAGTAAACAGTAGCATGTGAATGAGTTTACTTTGACTTTCCACACATTAATCTAATATGGACACGTTGGGAAGTTAAAACATCAAGTACAATCCGTTCTATTCATTGTTACATTCTCTGTGTGAGCCTGCTCTGATTACAAGAGATTAAGAATAAAGTAGAGATGGGTCAAATTCTATATTTCTCGAATCCTAATCTTAAATTTTCTTTTGAATTTTGAATCCAAATGTAAATTCTCGAATCTTTAAAAAATGTGCTATTTCAGTTAAAGTGAAAATATTTCAAATTGAATTTAAAAAAGTTATTTGAGCTTTGTGCCAGTGACAAATGCTATTTTGTTTGTTGTGTCTGTTATGTAATAAAGAACATAGAGACATTTTTTTAAATAAATTAAATATACTAATGCAATTTTGTCCTTTTTTGTGGTTGTTATTCTCACAACTACACCAGTCTATTAAATAATTCCTTTTACCACTGGCTTAAAATTGTTATATCAAGTCAAGGTCTTCATAGTTTTATTCAAGAAACTTTTTTGAAATCTCAAATTTCTCAAATAGTACCTACCATATGATTCGACAACTCAAGGATTTGTGTATCCCATCTTTAGAATAAAGTTCAAGGTGAGGTGGAAAGGAACGTGAGCTAAGGTAAGTATTCTTACAGTTTTTATACTAAAAAATTTTTTGGACAAATAAAATAAAATATTGATCTTGTAGATACTTAATGTTTAATTTTCTACACATATTAATTTATGTATTTCTTGATTGTTTGTTTTGGACAGTAACTTTTTAAATGAAAGTAAAAAATGGTGTTGAAATTCTGTAATGCCCATAATAGATATAAAAAAAAACCAATGTGATTATTCTAAGAAGAAAATTAAACTAAACAAATCTATTAAAGAAATAGTTTATTAATTTTTTGCCAAAAAACTGAAAACATATTTACCTTAACATGATACCTGTGATAAGCTCGAACATACACAATAATTTAAGAGGTATTTATGACAAAACAACATTAAAGTTATGAAAATAAACAGTTTATTCAAGGAATCCATTTCATGAACTAGTAAGGGGTAGTCAGCAAGCATTCTCATTACAAAAAGTGTCCTCTACTGATTAATGGTAAGTAGCTTTCAGAAATCAACCCCTTAGACTCTTCAAGCCAATGATCTATTTGTATCACCAAATCCTATCCCATAAAATGTTTGGTTAATTTTGTTAGTTGTTTTATTCTTAATGCGAGTTTGCGCAATCCTGAACTTAAACTAATTCCAAGGACACAAAATGAGAACAGTACCAAGTAAACGCATAAGAGTTTTCTTGGCGATGGGATGGAGAAAAACATTGTGATAAGCAATCTCTGAATATCCTCATTTTCTCAAAATTAAATTAAAAGTATGGATATGTTCAGACCATGAACATTTTAAAACTTTCGGAAAGTTTCTGGTTTTCTAATGTAAACATAGCACTTCTAGGTTATATATAATCAAAGATACTTTTAGGTCATAATTGTTTGAGTTTCTGTTTTATGAGCATTCTGGTTTAGAGAACTGATTTAAAGACAATATCAGGTTAAGACATGTAAAATAATGTTTTATTTTCTTAATTTTACTCCTAATACCAAAGGGGTACAAATCTTGGCACCTGTGTTGGGTCAATTGTCCACATTTACATTAGTGTTAAGTGGTACGTTGGTGTAATTAGTGAGTGAAGCAAGTGGGAGCAGTATCCAGCAATTTGGTTAGTGTACCTCGATGGTAAACAACTTGAGTTGTTTTAGTTATATTTCCATTTTAAATTGCATTTCATTAACTTTTTGTCTAGTATACATTTTGGAACATAGATTGAATAGAAGTTATTTAGTAAACATTTGTAAAATAAGTTAAAAGTGTAATTCTTTAGTATGAGATGTACCCGACAAATTGTGTTATATTAATAAAATTCTAATAAAAGTGATCATTTTGAGATTGACTTGTGTAAGTTAGTGTTTTCTCATTGTGTTAATTGATCGTCTAATGTCCTAAAAAAAAAATGTCCTCTCATTTTAACATGCCTCGCTACTACTTTATTCTTGTCAAGCTCCTTTTGTAAAATGTGTGGGATTTACTAAATGTATAAGAAATTGCAAAATGATGTAATACAGTGACACACATATTATAAATATAAATACACACATCTATACATTGAATAATTCCTCAACAATAATAACATTATGTTTCTGAAACAGACTGTATACACACATACACACATTCACACACACCGACACCCACATCTATATTTGTCTGAAGCTATTCTTAAACAAACCTAATTTGGGCGACACTTCACATTCCCCTAGAAATTAGGACACACTCAAAGCTAGGTGGGGGACAGGTTGATCAATAAAATAGTATCCAACCCTGTCTCTCTGTCTAACTTACCTTCCGACATGAATTAGAGGATGTATCCCTTCCCACCCCAGCTGCGACAAGCTAAACTCTCTGAAGTCACACAGATGTCACCTGCCATGCATGGGTAATGTCACGTGAGGTGTTTATAAACACCCCAGGGGTGGATTAACCAACTGGGATACCGGGAAGTTTCCACATATTTGTAAAATGTGAGAAAATAGCAAAAGTAATTTAGGAAAACAAACACCTGCTAACTATTATGTGTCAATTTCTAGTTTAGTTATATTTATCTACATTTTTATTTAAACAATCTATATGAATAAAGGATATTTATATTTATAAAATTTGTTGGTAGTGCGATAAAGCAGCATTTTATCTTTTATTACGAGAACTATGAAAATGTACATAGCTTGTGAAAATGCAAGACATAAATTTGTTTTGTAAAACATTAAACTGATAATCCCCCCAATGTATATAAGTTTGAAAATTAACTAATTATGTAAGTATAAGGTAAGTACATGAGTTTCTTGATAGGGAGCCAAAGAGTTATCATAGCCTGCAATGACAACTTTGTTTTTTACGGTGTCCTACTGCCTGTACAGGTTATATGCATATACACTAATTACTCTAATGTTTTGAGGCTGAGGAAGGTTGAAGTAAGAGGAAGTGTATCCGCATTTACATGGAGGGAAAGTGGAAAACCATTAAGGAAAAATTACCCTCAGTACAACCAACCAGTATATTTATCTATCAACTCATAGGATCTGCAACTGTCACTTTTAAAAGAAACCTATGAAATAATACAAAATAGTCGGCCAAATGTTCTTAAGTGGGGCCTTATCTGACAACTAAAAAGTTACTAGATCTACTTTTACGTATTCATACGTCAGTCAAGTATACTGTTTATAACTTTTGATAGATACTGTCTTTCTATCTATCTATCTATCTATCTATCTATCTATGCATCCATCTATCTATCTATCCATCTATCTATATATATATAAAATACTACTTATAATACAGTAAAATGTTATCACTGTTAACCAAAAACAAATGTGTTTGTATTTTTTAAAAGGCCCTTTTCGTTAAAAAAAATTGAACCATATAAGATGATATACACCCCATCTACGGTAAAAGTGTAAGTAAATTGTAGTTAGCAGAAGGTTCTTTAGTGCAAACATTGGTTGAAATTAACTAATGTCAACCTGTTTGTAAATAATTATTGTGTGCTTAGTAATGCTATATTATCAATAAAGAACCTTCTGATAGCTGTAACATACACTCCTATCGTAGATCTACTCTGGATATAGTTTCAGCAACTGAGGCTATGGCGCAACACTATCCCCTCTCCCCAATTTATCACCGCGGTAATAGGACAAACCTCAACAAACAAACCAAACACCTCAAACGTTACACCCTGAATCAATATTTGTATTCATTGGTGCTAGTGTGTGAGCAATTAGCTAATTAATATAGCTTAGTAAACTGACACAGTAATGCTAAATGATAAATTAGTGAAAGTAAGCAAATTCAAAAGGAGATGCACTAAGGAGGCGTACAACCGACTGAGCTATAGAAATCAGGTCTTCAACATGGAAGCAAGTCTTCAAAGTCACTTATGCTGGGATTTTTAATTATTTGTATGTATTTATTTAAATGTCTTCATTTAAGATGGGAATGTAGGGGTAGCGAGAAAAGGTAAGAGTTTTTGTAATTTTTATATAAAAACTTTTTTTGGTCAAGAGAAATAAAATATATCTTCAGTAGAAACATAAGAGTTTAATTTTCTTAACAGTTCTTGGATATCTATCAAAGAAGGGTGTCCTGGACTATAATGACAACCGTTTCTCTTAGTTTAAAAAGTTTCTCATCTAATGCTGATATGCTCATAACAGATATTCAACAACTGTTGATATCACCATGTGAAGAAAATTAAACTATGTTTCTACTGGCGCAATATTGTATTTATCGTGTCCCAAAAACACGTTTTGCTATAAAAACTGCAAAACAATGATATTTAATCCCATCCCCTAGTCTGGTACCAAGGAGGCTTTTGTTTGAGGATCCAAACCCCCCCTACCCAAGGTAATAAAGGAATATTATTAATAATACAATATGTGTTCCTCCTCATTCCCTAGGCTTGTTGAATTGGAAGTCCCCATAACCCCAAATGTGTTTGATTTATTTTCAAAAACTACTTTGTAAGAGGTATTTAATATATTTATTGCCATCAGTCGGAGGATTTCACCACTAACCACCCAAGGCGGGATCCCCCAGTCAGGGATGCTGGCCTAAAGGTAAGTTCCAAGAAGCCCGAGACTACAAACATGACTCCCCATTACAATGCATTCATAAATACCACTGAAGTTATGTTTCAGTGTAAGGTGAAGTATTTATACTTATATTATCAGTAGATTTAATCCCGAGGCCATTACAGCTAATAATCGTTTTCACGTTTCTCTATTCACACCACCAAAAACGTCATTTTATAAAGACATGAGCAAGAACACTTCTAAAATGTCTAAACTAAAGATGGAATTCTATTTTTGTTATGTTTATAATTTTTTTAAATGATCCTCCATCCACTACTTGTTTACATTACAAGTTTAATAGCAGCCAGTATTCACCAAAACATGCCTTTAGGTTTGGATTAAGAAATTAGCTATAGAGACAACAGGAAAGGGAACGATTTTATATCCAATGCCATCGTATACCTTCCCTCAGACTTACTCACTGGAACGTTTAGTTAAAATTGAATACAACAATCATATCTAATTGAATGGCTATCTTTTTATAATTGAAGTAGTTGCAGTGACCCAAATCAAACGCGAGATATCTCCCGGCGTCCCGGCCCAACCCCTGACTACCAACCTTTCTAAAAATAAGTTCCTTCCTAATAGTATCCATCAAATCGCATGATTTGTGGTGAGCGTCCATCTTAGTTCTTAAAACTACCAACCGAAGCATGAGAGTTGTGTTCTACCACAAGGGCATGCAAGCTGCTATGCTGACTCGTCTAATTTACAACATCGTAGCTGAGAAGGTCAAGCAGTAGAGATGAAAAATGTCGTACAAGGCGAAATTAGTGCATTTTAGCCTACTCGCCCTTCAGTAATGTTATAGTTGTAAACAGTGAAGAACATTACTTTAATGGATTAATTTATTTTATTCTTCTTAAGCCAACAACCCGAAAGTTGGTTTGATGTGATTTCTATGCATGTAAACAACCCTTCATCTGGTTAGTGCTGCCTGTGCCATCTGGTATAAATCACATGTTATAGGAGAGTTCAGGAATTTGGGTGGTTCCCCGTTGACTCACAATGAATTCATATGAGCGAGCCTTTCGGGTTATTTTACATGCAACATGGGTCCGACGGCTTAACTTCCTCTACGAGGGAAGTTGTGCTACAGATTTTTATCATTCAAGAAAAATCCACCAAACTCAGCTGGGTTTGAACCCACGAACATTGGGTCCTGCGGCGAGCACTTCTATACCCCAAGAACAACGAGGTCAACATTAATTTATAAGTACATTTAAATTTCAGCATATGTTATAGATGGTAAAAAAACAACAGAATGCGTGATATATTTTTTCCTTGGCAAAAGTATCAGCATTTGTCTATAGATATATTAAATTGATGGGGAAAGATGGCATGCGGTCGTGAATCCCAACCTTCAAGGGTCAAAGTGAAGTATACTAACCTCTCGCCTAATCTTACCAGAAGGAATGATCTCATAGCATACAAGAGCCATGCTAAAATAATAACAACATATATCCAGCGCCAGCGTGGTAAACTGGCGTGCCCTATTCTTACCCTGAGAGATCAGGACTTAGTTCGAATTTCAGCCGGAATGGTTTTATAACCAATATTTAGGAGAATACTGGTGCAAAGTAAATATTTAGGCGATATGTGTGTAATACTTGGCGTTCTGTCCTAAGTGATTAGTTTGTAAAGTCGTGCGTGAGCTGATATACAGTAATGTGTGTGTTTAAAAAGAACACATTAAATACACACAACTTATTTCAAGTTAAAATTGACAGAGGTCACAACGTTAAGAGGTAAAATATATTAATGGTGTGCTTCCTTTAAATAAAAAATAAAATATTAAATCAGTAAGAAGACGCGTTAACGACCAAGCTGTCAGCATTATAAACCTAAAACAAAGCGTGCCGTGTCTAGTGGTATATGGAGTAATTTGTCTTATTAGGGAGACACGTGGGGGGGGCAAAAAAAAACCTCAAACATCAGACACAAGAACGATTTTATTCTAAGTAAATTGAGTATCCGGGAGAATTCTTTAAATTTAAATACTTTCATACGTTTATATCTACTAACGCTTTATTAACGGAAAAATCTTCAAGTCAAACCATATGAGAATACCCGCTTCGGTGTTTACATGGTCTAGGGCGTTACGCTCGCATTATACTATAGTGATAATGACGGGGATATCCGGGTTCACTCCCAGTCGGGTGTATTGAGGGTGGTTTTCCCCAATTGGTTTTATATTCTTCCTCCATGCAAATGCAGGTACACTACTTCTAAATTCAAACTTCCTAATCCCTAACACATTAAAGTGATTATTACATAGGCGTATAACCCCTGGTGCTAGGAAAAAACATATGAAAATATTCCGATTTATTTAATGTAAAAAATTTGAGTTTAAAAGAATCTTAAAGGCGTTAGATTTAATTAAAATGCACCCCAGCACCGCTTGACCCTAACTAGACCACTAGGTGCCAGACCAACAAAACACAATTCGTACACCACCAAGATCGCAAACTGCGCAAAGCATTATTTATAATTAATGGGAGCGAGTCAGTTAACTAAGCAGTTTTATCTTTCGCTCGTAGACTTCCTAGAGATACCGCCTCGAGTGCTAATTACTAAATTACCAACACTAATCATAAGGAAGGGGCTACGCAACCAACACAACTTTCTTATCCTCCATTCCTTTCTCCCTTTACGCTATATACCATCCAGGCGGACCATTTCCCGCAGCCCCAAGAGGGGATCTAAGCCCCCTCGGAAACCGTGGTTCATACAAATGAAGCTAGGGTCGAATTTTCAGTGCTAAGTTTAGGGATGGATATGATTTAATTTAGAAAAAGTGTACCTGCATGTGTGTGGAGAGAGATTAAAAAACTATTTATAAAAAACTGCCATCCGTGCACCCTACCGAGATTTGAACCCCAATCTCCCCGTCATTGGCAGTCCAGTATATTACTAAAATGGTGCCTTAAACCATTCATAAAGGTTATTATAAATGTCTTGACCTGAAGATTTTGAATGAAGGAGGTAGATTTAGGAATGTAATACGTGCTAAAGCTGAGAGGGGATTGAAAAATAACATGTGGAAAACACATAGGCAGACACATGCACATACACCACATCCACGAGAGGACACTCATTTGTGAGCTGCAATATTTAGGAGGGGCTGTATGAGGTCCTTTAGCATCATCTTAAGGTGTGATGGAAGGGGACGCGAGAAAAGATAAGTGTTTTTGCAGTTTTAATGGCAAAACCTTTTTTTGGCCAAACTAAATAAAATATTGCTCCCGTAGAAATAGAGAGTTCAATTTAAACACATGTGGATATCAACAATGCCTGAATATCCATCATTAGCATAGCGACACTAGACGACAAACTTTTTTTAAATGAAAAAAGTTTTCATTAAATTCCATGAAACCCTTGACAGAGATATTCAAGCTCAAGTCAATGTTTTCATGGCGCAAATAGTATAGTGATTGTAAACTCGTCAGAAGAAGAGGGAAAGTGTTAAAAAGTAGAGAAACAAGAGGCCTAATAGGGTGAACTGCTCATTTTCTTCCCTATCTTTATATTTCGTACATTGGTGTAAAGTGTAATAGTACTTAGTCTGCTTAGGTGCGTCAATTTATAAGATGCAACCCGCTTAGTAAAACAGCCTCGAAACCTCCAAGTAAACGCCATTCACGATCTAAGATTACTTGGATGACAGCTCAAAAAGTAACTAAAAAATAGTCCCTAAAATATCACTACGCCAACAGCTGATATCTGCCACTGTCACTTGGGACAGCTGTTATGAAAACATATGGTTATGTAGAGTAATGTGATAGTTTACCACAGTAATTTAGGCCAATATTATGCCTCAAAGAATTTTGAAATTGAAATTTTTGAATGACTTGGTGATCTGTAACTTCTCTTCTTTTTTT
>CABFWB010001570.1:0-17578 GCA_902151455.1 Timema bartmani
CCCTCCCAATTCCTAATCCATTAGCGTAATTAGTACTTAAGCGTATAACCCGAACGAGTAGTAAGACGCGGTGCTAAAAAAAAATTAAACACCAATAGCAGCTAAAACCATTTATGAAAATGTACCCAGCTAGGATTCTAATTCCGGACCTCCCCATTATCGGCAAACCATATCAGTGGAGGTGTACGCCGATTGGGGTAAGATGTTTACTAAGGTAGTATGAATAGTGGGGTGGGCACTAAAAGAACGCAAGTGGACCCCGTTAAATCTTAAAAATATTTGGCGAATCCCCTCACTTCATACTAAAATTTTCATTATCAGCAATGCAAATCGGTGGTCTTGGGATAAAGTGTTCGTCTCAGGATACGATGTAGGTTCAAACCCAGCTAAGGTCGATGGATTTAGAACGTTTAAAAATTCGCAGCACAACTTCCTTCAGAGGGGAAGTAAAGCCGTCAGTCTCACGTCGATTGTGGCATGTAAAAGAACTCTGGGATATAGGTGAAAATACCTTTTCCTGCGAAATTGGTAGGCCCTTTAGCTCTCGCTCATAGAAATTCTCATGTTTTGATATAATCAGTCGGTCCACAAAGTGCACTTTAAATACCATAAATAAATGAAAATGAAAAATGTTTCAATTGTATGTCAACGAACTCAAAAGTTATTTTTAAAAATGCTAGAAGAAAATTATTTTTGGTAGTAATAAATTAAACAGAATAATGCACTCTTTGCCCCAAACATATTTTAAAATGTAAACTTTGACTAAAGAATAGAGATTAGATCTTGAGAGCCTTTATCATATTATCATATTCGTGGTTAGTCCGCGGCATATAGAAAATCATTATATTGTTTACAACAATTTAACTACGGTGCCTACTTAAAGATTTTGAAACTATTTTGCGAAGCGGGTTGCATCTTTCACCTAACCAATCTAAGCACTTATCTCACTTACACGCCAATGTACAAAATAGAAAGAGAGAGAAGAAAATGAAGTCTACGCTGCGAAGGCTGTGCATATAACCCTTCCCTCTTCCTCTAATACAGTCGCTTTAATATTTGTGCCTAGAAAACATTGACTTGGCGTTTTAATATAACCTTTTTTCTTGTTTCCTATTTTAGAGAGACATTATGCTACCATGTACTTTTTTAATCCACAACCTGGCTGGAAGATTCCTACAGAGCATTTTCGTGACCATGCCAAAGAACCTAGGTTGTAGTTTCATTTCAACGTTATATCTTTAAAACTCGCTAAGTAAAACGTAAATTCATCGACATGATAAATCCTATCTTGACGTCACAGGTAGGCAACGTCCTTAAAGCATTGATTTAAAAAAAAAACTTTTACACTGAATAATACAAAGACTGTTGTTTGGGAACCATTGGCCAGGAGCATAGCAATTGTTTTCAACGGCTTTGTCGAATCGTTGAACTTTATCTAAATATATAAATTCTTTATCAATATATGATAGTGCTATGATGTATTGATACGCATCTCCCTTCATGTGTCTGCATCGGTGGTTCAGTGGTAGAATGCTCGCCTGCCACGCGGGCGGCCCGAGATATTTTAGTCATTTTATATAAATTTATTTTCCTAGGATGGCTTACAAATTTAAGTTTATATTTAACGTAAGCTTATTTATGCTACAAGATTAGAAGTTAGGTTTCCAATCCATAAATTTAATTTTTTGTGACCTTAATTTTCTAAGATTAGTATACTAATATTTGGAAGTTATATTAAAATTACAGTGTTGACGCAATTTTTAAAATTAAAATTAAATTTTTATTCGGGTAAATATATTCGTTCGGTCCATGGAGTGGTTGAACCTTGGTGGGTCGTGTTTTAATAAAAAAAAATATTTAGCAATTAACTGGCCTGCGAGTGATAAGACTGCTAAAATAATGTTAGGAGATAAATAAACGAAGAAGGAATGTCAACTTGTCGTATTTAACTGCCATAAATATTTTAATGTCCGCATTATCGCTTGTCGGGGAACAAAACATTACTCGGATTTCGGAATGTATCTTTACTGCTGTAAATAGCTTTAGTTGTTGGATTAAAATTTATCTATTATTTATTTTTTTACTATGGCTAATACAAAATTCTAGAGTTTATTTTAAAAAAGCACAATTTAAACAACCCAGCCCTTAAAATATACAACTTGAATAAGACTACTTGCTTTGATATCAAGAAGCACCTCAATACATGTTTAAAGTAATCTATTTGGCTCCTACTTAAAATTACAGTACAACACCTCAGCTCAGATAGCGCTTCTGCTGGCTGTTTTAGAGTAAAGCTAGTTTGTAATTAGTTTGCTGATTTTTCTTTATTTTATTTTAACACCGCGTTTTACCATTTCGGGTTATACGCCTCTGTACTAATTATTCCAATGGTTTTAGGGAGTATAAAGGTTATATTTAGATGAAGTGCACCCGCATATGTGTGAAGAGGGAGAGTGGTAAACCATATTATATGGAAAACCACCCTTAATACATCCAACCGGGGTTGAACTCAGATCTCCCCGTCATAGGCAGTCCACTCTATTGCGAGGGTGATGCCTTAGACCAGGCATATCCAACTCGTGACCCGCGGGCCACTTGAGGCCCTCGAGTACGTTCTGTTCGGCCCGCCAGCTCAAAATTGAAATACTTCAAATTGTAGAAATAATCAACCAACTAGGCTCTTGTAGCTGACGTAAATGCTCGCTAACTTCTAAGTAGTTTCAAGAATCGTTAAGTATAATGTTCTTGGCTCTCGGTCGTGGAAAGGTTGGACGTGCCAACCTTAGACCATGCGGCCACCGAATCGGGTCTGACAAAATTGGTTGATCAAGAAGTATGCCTTATGGAGTGCAATCAATTTTAGCAAGGTTAGTAAAAATTGCTTAGAAGCGGGGATTG
This sequence comes from Timema bartmani, assembly GCA_902151455.1. Taxonomy (NCBI): domain Eukaryota; kingdom Metazoa; phylum Arthropoda; class Insecta; order Phasmatodea; family Timematidae; genus Timema; species Timema bartmani. The sequence goes on from CABFWB010001570.1 coordinate 2,899, forward strand.
CGCTGATGGAATTACAAAACAATCTGCAAAAGAAAAGCAAACGATTAAATGGCGGCAGTAAGTACTAAGTATGTGACTACAAGCTACGTTCCTCTAACATTATTTCTAATATGCCCATTACCATTTCAAATAATTGAATAAAATTATACCATGGTGGCTACAGACAGGGAAAACCTGGAAAAGTCAGGGAATTTTTGAATGGCAGGGAAAACAGGGAAAGGTCAGGGAATTTAACTAAAAATAAGGAAAAGTCAGGGAATTAAAAGATATGTCTAAAAATCCCATTAATTTCGCAACTAAACACTAAAACAAAAGTTAATAATACCTAAATAAAATACCATTTTAATTTTTAAAATAACTGATAAAACTGTTTATGTTTAGTAGATACAAACTTTTTTTAATATGTGATCAATAATAAATAAAACAAGTCATCATCCATCATTAAAACTGGAAAAAAAGTAGTCAGGAAAAATTGGAAAATGTTGCCTGGAAAACCTGTAAAAGTCAGAGAATTTTGTAAAATGTGTTTTGTAGCCACCCTGTATACGTTTATGGATACGGTTTATGGATTAGATTTTTATTAAATTATCCTCTTTTAAAAACCCTGGCCTTAAAACATTAGTTTTCCGTATGTAGATACTAGGTGAAATTTCATAATCCGTACTGAGGCTAAAAGAATGCGGATTATATTTCGGTCATCCGCGCAGGTTTCTAGCAAAAACTTTAAACATTTAATTCACGTGTGTTTAAAAAGACTATAAAATAATACTTATACTTTCTAACCTTTTTTTACTAATCACATTTATATTTAGCTCTTTGATTCTTTCCAATATTTAAAGGAAGGGCCGTATTTGACATCTATAAAAGTGACTAGATCTACTTTCACTTAATAATACGTCAGGTCACGTCATCTGCAGATGTAATTTTTAATAGATATCATCAATATATTTAAAATAACTTTAATGATTATAGTAAAATGTTATTTTGTGGCCGCAAATAAAGTTTGTATTTTCTAAAAGGCTCCTACTATGAAAATTGTACTGTTTTTGTTTTCTATACATGGTTACCAGGGGTCGTATGGCCTAAAACAAGGTAATCTCATCGTTAAGCTAACATATTAATAAACCACTGTCATATAACTACGAACATTATTGATGATATCATTAATGAGAAGCAAACAAACACTTTTGCTCATATCACACCCACACACACCCAACTTGACGGTGGGCTCACCAAATTTCACAAACTTGGCCAGTACCGGTCGGTATGTGATGTTTTAAACGATTGTGAAACATAATATTATGTTGTTCGGCTCGCTGGTATAGCTCCTTTAGCAAATATTTTTCTAGGGCTTTGTGGTTTCAACTTTTGGACTTTCAATGGTATGTTTACTGAACGATGTTCACTAAGAAACTCTCATTGTTGACTGAGCGCGTCCCAGCAGACTTCATTTTTATATTTAATTTGTTACAATTTTTTTTAACATAATAAATTACGAAAGGTAAATTATGTTCTGTCGGGTTTTTTTTTTAACCAAGAGGCACGACTGTTCCAATCATTCCTGCTTGGTTGATTTTCATTATTTTATATTATTTTAATTATTGGAAATGGCATGTTAATGCTGAAACAAACCTTCCAAGAGTAATTTTTAATAAGTGGTTATTTTAGAAATAAATAAAGAAAATTGACTTTGATGAAGACTTAAGAATGATATTGCGTAAAATAATATTAATAAACTATTTAAAAAACGAGCTTTCTTTGAATATATTTTACCTCTTTTAATATATATTTCAACGCCATTCGATAACATTTATAATATTAATACTAACGTGTGTTGTCAGTTTTTAAAATATGTCTCTGAATAATATGAAACAAATTAAGTGTGAAAATGAAGCTAATCTTCTGGCACGTTCTCTCAATGGGTCTCGTGTGGGCAGCAGAAAATTGCTGTAGTTTTGAATGTCTCCTCCGAGAGAAGGCCCAATTTCGTAAATACAAATTAACCTTGAAACTTTAGAGTACCGACATTGTGTTCGCATCATATAAAAGGTACTTAGGCGCTCCATAGCACAATGTATTCATAAAGATATGCACGGATGTGCATGTATCTGCGGATATCCGCAATAATATTCACAGGGCGGATGGAAATGAAACAAAAGAATGAAAAGCTACAAATAACCAATTCTTATTTTATTGTTTTATTAAAACATTTAATAAATAATAAGCAAAAAAATTATGAATTGTGTCAACAAATATTATTTATTTTGTCTATAATTGTGTGAGCGTAATATTATTGCTGTGGAATGAATATACTACAAAATATTGTTCATCTAACATTATAATTTATAATACACTTTCAAACAAACTAATTTATTTTATCATAATACCACTAATCTTATGGACCGCATTTTAAATTATTCCCTTATAAATAGTAAAGTGTTGTGGTTTTGATTGTTATAAATTATTATATTGTCCGTAGATGCGGATTTTGGGTTAAATGCATGTGTGCTGATACGAATGAAGATTTTTGGCGCACTCTACAGTTCGATTTAGATAGGAAGGAACTTTTTTGGCATTTACTAAAACAAAGTTAATATATTCATACGTAAAGCTACGTGACCTGTAATTGTCATCAAGGGTGTTGAAAGGTAGGGGTTTGGGGAGGATCCGAAAGCCCCCCCTCCCCAGCGAGGGTCCATATAATGTGTATAAAAACCTTTTTTAAAGGTATAGAACCATTTTCTAGTGGACGCCTCTCTTTACGCCCTTGACTAATTTATCATTGATAATATCAATACCTATTAAATTAAACTAATAATAAAGTGTTTTTTCTTTGATGGATGCATAAAAATATATTTTGTATTTCCTAACTTTTCCTACCAAAATCCTACTATTATACCTTTCATCTACCTTAGGTAATATTCATCCATTAGATTGAATGTTGTCGTCTCTATACTCCTATAGTCTCAAAGAACAAGTTTGGTTGTTTTTATAGTTTAACGCACTGTAAATATGTCGTGTAATGATTTCCTCTAACACGCTCATGTCGCAGACAATACATTAATGCATATCGCATGCTATCACGAAACAAGAACGGCACGACTGAATTGCTGTAGGGGCAAGACGGCTCTTGTGGGGTTTGAACTAACTTTACAAACGTATTCTGTTAGGAAGAAACGTATAAATAATACAGACATATTTTGTTACTGTCAACATTGACGACATTTTATATTGTTAAATATTACCAATACCTTTTAAGTTTTAAAAAATGCTATCAAAATTGATAGCAGCAGTTCACATGGAGAGCTGCTATAAAACCCCACCATAGAAACTTGTGTATTTGCTTATTGCATAATATCCCAGGAGCTAAGGCTGACCTAAAGGGGTTGTCCCTGGTTCTCTTAAAAAGCTATCGTAAACGTCACTTGTTTTCACAACAACATGGATTGAATATTTATTTCTACTCTTCTTCAATATTATGAGCATAAATTGACCGTTATTCGTTTTACGTATAATGGCACTGAGGTAATAAAATGTAAAATTTTAGAATACATACCTTAACATATAATAAGAATATATTTTAACGTAAAAAAATCTAACTCTGAACTTAATTCATTAGTAGTTAAAGAATTAAATATCTTATGGAGGCCTTCACTGCTTAGTCTTTACCCCCACCATCACTGAAAAATGTCCTTGTTTTACGGATTACGCGTAACTTAAGACACTGTACAGTAGCCCCATGGCTTCTTTGGTGCTGACTGACAGCTGACAGCTCTGAAAAGTTACCAGACCAATTTATGTATCCCTACGCCGAACCACATGATCCGCAAAAACATGTGTTTAGAAGCTGTCACTTCTGACAGTCAAAATTTAGGTATATACCTAAATGTTGACTGTCAGAAGTTAGCTGTGAGCTGTCAGTCAGCACCAAAGAAGCCATGGAGCTACTTTAGTTAAATTTTCATAGAGACGGTCTTTAAGAAAACGCAAGCATTCTTTTTGCGATTAATACTAAAAATGTATTTTACTATAAGGGTATTATTAATGTTATTCCATAAGTATTGATAGTATGTCTCAAAAATGACAGCTGAAGTTCAAATGACTTACAGTATGAATACATGAAAGAAGAGCTAGTAACTTTTCTCGCTGTCAGTTAAGGTTCTTCCTATTATATTATTGGACTGTACTATAGCGAACTGAGTGTCTGATACCCGCAGCGGTGGCAGAACAATCTGACTGGCTTTGCAAGATTACTTAAGTTCCCCTCCCCACCCCGCCTCCTCAAAATTTAAATATATACCACCGTTTTGCACTTATTTTGCACACTAACCCCAGAGACGGTAAGATGGTTTATGTTTAGGGGGCCAAGTTAAGAGTACACCCCCCCCCCCACCCCATTATCTAAATGTTGGATTTTTATTATGCCATCTTAAAAGTTTTTATTTGCACCCAAGTATGGGGTTTTCACCTTAATAGTTTTGCAAGAAAAAATATATATTTAAAATGGAAAAAGGTGGGGGAGCCAAGTTAAGTGTAGGCGCTCCCCCCTCCTCCCCCCACTCACTAATTGGGTTTTTTTAATGCCAAAATAAAAGTCCTGTTTTGCACCTGAATAGTTATGAAATAAAAAATAAGATCAGAATTAATTAATGGGTCAAGCTCAGTGCATGCCTTGTTTACCCAAACAAAAATTGTGGTTTTTCCTATGATACGATAAATGTATTGCCTTCACTCAAACATGAAGTTTTGAACATTAATAGTTTAGCCAGAAAAAAAATTAATTAGAATACAATGGTATAGTATATTATTATATTCATGTCTCGTTTTGTTATTTTTACTTTTGATACCTTTTAACTTTGATACACATGTGCCTTATATCTGAGTTTTAGTGTCACCAAATTTGAAAATTATTGCCTTGTTGATGAAATTTCTATTTTATATGGACAAGGATAGCGACCTTTTCTTACGGGTTTTATTTTTACTTTCTCGCTATCTTACAGGTAGAGAAACTATTGTGATCGTCAAAAAAACCTAACCCTAAAAAGTGGTCTTTGCAATGCCGTCTGTCTGTGTGTTTGTTTAATCTTAAAATTAAGAGTAGTTTAATAAAGGGCGAAAAAAAGAAAAAAAAGATTTTCTCAAAATCGGCTCTAACGATTTTGATTAAAATTCTTATCAAGGCGTTGATTAAGATTATTAATAAACTGGCTATTTTCATTTTCTCATGAAAATGACTTTTAGGGTACTTTACAGAAGCTGAAATTTCCATATCTCCACAACTATTTGAGATACTAAATAACTGATCATAGCAAAATTTAAAAATAAAAAACATTTATTTTAAATATATTTTTATAAAACCAATAGTTTATGAGATATTGGCAAATATATTAATACAATTTTGTTAGCCTTAGTTGTAAAAAGATACTACTTAAGTCTTAACGCAATAATTCTCCAATGCTATAGAGTAGGCCTAATTAAATATAAGTCTCTCAAAAAGTTTGTTATTTTTCCTTGAACCTCTTAGGAAAAATGTTGTACAACAATGATCTATCTCCATTTTAGGCTCAAAAGTCAATATTTACATTTTTTATTGGTCAAAATTTATAAATGAGGAATTTAATATCAATGCGATGACATGAAGATGTGCAACACCTAATAAAATGTTTAAAATTTTAACCGGAAGTCGAAATTTTAGTACGACGTACCCAATTTTGATTTTTTTTATCGGTCCAAACATACAAACGAGGACATTAATACTTTAGATATAAAATTATAAAATTTAAAACCGGGACTCAAAAAATGTTTTACTTAAATCTGGTGCAAATTATGCTTGGGTTTGCTAGTGTATATTATTGCGTTTCACATATAATACGAGTTTTGAGTAAATATCTCCATTTTTAAACAATAGAGCGAGAAATTCCGTGAGGAGTTCCGTACCATTTATTTTACTATGTGAAATATTGATACCTGCTTTTCTCACTATTCAGCCACTTTAAATTTCAGTAGTTCTGGTAACGTTTCTTATCAATATTTAGAAATGCTTGGATTAAATGTCAGTAGTTCTGGTAACGTTTCTTATCAATATTTAAAAATGCTTGGATTAAATTTCAGTAGTTCTGGTAACGTTTCTTATCAATATTTAGAAATGCTTGGTTTAAATTTCAGTAGTTCTGGTAACGTTTCTTATCAATATTTAGAAATGCTTGGTTTAAATTTCAATAGTTCTGGTAACGTTTCTTATCAATATTTAAAAACGCTTGGTGAGCAACTGTCAGTCTCGATGCTTATCTTGCCCATGTGGTTAGTGTAGGGTTCACACGGTCCTTGGAAGACCTGGAATTTAGTGGGTCTTTGTTCAAGGCCTGGAAAAGTCCTGGAATTTCCAGTTTTCACTATTTATTTTTGAAATGTTTGTGAAGAGTGGCTGTAAAGACCGTGATTTAAGAAGTACTGGGGCGGTAAATATCTAGCGCATCCTCTTTGATCAAGCTGTTGTCTCTTTACTTTACTCTCCGCTGCTTTTGTTTTATTTGTTATCGCGTCATCGGCTCAGAGATAGTTGCACCCATGGGATTGGATCTCTATAGGGGTAAAGGGAAACAGTGTTAACCTCTCTGACAAATGCATTAACGCTACTGTTGATGAAATACAGTGTTGTTTTCTTTATTTTCCTATATTTAAAAATCTCAATCCATGTGCATTCGCTATTTATTTTTTCGTAAGTGGCTTTAAAACTGTAATTTGTATTAATTCTTTTAGGATATTTGACTACCTATTAACACTTTAAGTACTTAAAGTTACAGTTTTGCACTAAAATTCCCGCTGATAACTATTAGTTCATCTTCCATCCACCTTAGTGCACAAATTCCTGTTCTAGCTATACTACAATATATACTGCACTAACCAATAAACCAAGGCGAGTGAAGTAAGTGAACACAAAAGTTTTTAAATTACTATTTTTATGGTCCTCTATGTTAATTAAATTTAGTGAAAAGCTGTTGTTTTCCATCTATTAAAAATTTGATACGGTTTATAATTTCTTTTATTGACATGTTTAGTTCTAGGCCAGTACGAGAAGTAACAGTTTTAGTCCTTAAAAAGTCCTTAAATTTATGTTTCATATGTCTGTAAGAACCCTGACTACCCTAGTTGAGCTTCTTTCATGGAATGTATTCAAGCATGGGCATCTTTAATAATTGAAAGATACCATTTTCCTATAAAGGTTTCATTAATTTATATACAATAAAGATGTGCAATATAAAACTTATTTTCATTGATATTTAGAATAAACGGCAATATTTTCCTCATTAATGTAAATGATTAGTAGTTATAAAATAACGAGGCGCTTTATATCCTGGACGATGGCTGAATAAGTAGTAACTTTTTCCTCATAATATTCTTAAATAGTGAAAAATATAGTTCTTAGGTCCAGTTAATAGCTAAACTTTTGTGCTGAATAAAATGTTTTATTCAACTTGAAATTATCTTGACTGTAGAGCTTTGAAATGTAAAATATTTTTAAAGTTGAGATTGTTTAATATAGTTTGGAAAAAATAATTTAAATTTAATGTAGAATTTAAATATAAACTGTATTTTATATTTAAATGTTTGACTTTTAAGAAATAACTAATCACATGATAGAAATTATGTGTTAAGCTATTTATTTATTTTAGATTTTTATTTTATCATAGAATGAGAAAGTATTGTAATCGTGAAAATTTTCACTCCTGAGATTATGATGAATATTTACGTTTTATGTTCCCCTGAATTAAAAAAAGTTGATTTTACAATTCTGTCTGTCTCTGAACACAGATCCTAAACTGTTTGAATGACTTTGTTCAAAATTTAATGGCTATACTTTGGGAATTTGTATTGAATTTGACACTAATCCTTATATTAACGGTAGTTTATTTAAGAGTGATTTTTTAAAATTACAAATATTTCGAGATGGCTCTACCAATTTTGCTTTAAGTGTGTATCTAGCTAGTGTTTGATCTGACAAATAACACTATATGCCTGTTTTTTTGTTAGTAAAAATTAGTTTTAGGGCAGTATAAAGGAGTCATTTCTGGAAAGTAAAAAAAAAAAAAATTGAAGATGGCTCTAATGGCTCGGTTAAATATGTATATCTGGGGAGTTTTTGACATGCCAAATAGAAATGTACACTTTTTTTTAAAAAGAAAAATTCGTTTTAGTATTGGGGGCTACTCTTAACTTGCCCCCCGCCCCCAAACAAAAACATTCGTACCATTTCTGGGGTTGGTTTGTAAAACTTAGTACTTGTGTGCAAAACGATGGCATATTTACATTCTTAATTTGAGGGTGTGGAGGCTGGAGGGAAGGTCCAACGAAATAATTTTTTTGTATGTTGGATGTTTTTTCCTCGTTAATCTATTAGGGTGCAAAGCCCCATACTTGATTGCAAAACGGTGCAAATCAAAACTTTTAAGATGGCATAAAAATCCAACATTTTGATTGGAGGCTACTCTTAATTTGCCCCCCCCTAAACATAAACCGTCGTACCGTCTTTGGGGTTAGGGTGCAAAACGTAATACTTGGGTGCAAAATAGATGCAAAACGTTGGTATATTTAAATTTTAATTTTGAGGTGGTGGGGGGGTGCAACTTAAGTTATTTGGCTTTGCACTTGGTTGCCGTTGATGGGTAAATCCTGGTTCGAATACCTGTGCGGTGTACTGGAGGTGGTTTTATATTTCTCTATGGGATTTGTATCATCCTTTGCCTACTCTAATGTGGATGAATTTCCTTTTTAAGATACCTTCCTCGTCTTTTTCCTTTAGATAAAGTCGCTAGTGCATTCTTGTGTCGAATCCGCATCTGTGGGCACACGGATTAGTCAAGTCTGGTTTGCTGATGACGGGAAGTTTTGGATTAACATCCTGTTGTTTTTTTATTATTTTTTTCCTATATGGTTTTACATTATCTCCACACAGATGTGGCTATGTTTCTATTAATATTTACTTTCCTCGTGTTTGTGAATATACGGCTAGCCCTGACGGGGAAAGCAAGACATGGTACGTACACAAAGAACCAATCAAATGAAAGGCCTGCTGGCGTGCGCGGAGTGTCGCGCGCCACACAATGCAATGCTAGTTACACCGTTATTGATGGGCGGCTTTGAATGAGATGAACGCTAGCCTATATATAACTCGGGATTCCCGGGTACACATCTCACTACATTACATCCCACTTGTTCCTATTTTAGTCGGGATCGATGAGAGTTGTTGGCTCGCCACAGGAACCGTACTCCTTGTTGTCGTTTCTATAATGAATTCAGTACGGAAGGAATCAGCTATCATAGAAACTTGTTCGTAATTTTGTTAGTAGCACAAAGTCATATTTCTCATCGATTTTGTAAGAGATTTATAAGTATTATATGATTGATGCATCTCAAAGTGGACTTACTATATTTTTAACAAACAAAAGACAAAACATTTTTAAGTTTGAGGAAAGGTTTAAGCTTTGTATAGTTAATAATTCTGATCAGAAAACCCGGATATTATGCTATAAATAATGAACTACAGGGGTAAAAATTGCTTGAATTTTGTCCTAGCGGGCGTGTTAAAATATGTAGTCTTTACTCATAGATAAAGATAACTATTGGTGGCCGGCCAAATTACACACATTTTTCCAAGTTCTCTTTTGTATCAAAACAAATTCCATAAAAATCACGCTACTATTGTTGACATATCTAGTATTAACACCACTCTCAACACATACTGTCTGGTTGTCAGATTCAGCTAAGCAGAAACTTTTTTGACAGTTATACAATTTATTAAAACAGTTTTGATATATTCATACGTCAAGTCATGTGATCTGAAGCTGTTACTCTTGATAGATAATAGATAGATAGATAAAATTATATTAGTGTTGACTGCAAAAAAAAAATGTGTTTGTATTTTCTAAAAGGTGCTCCAAATGTGCTTCTGTGAGAAAATCAACAATATCAGAAATCACTTAATTTGGATCTTAGCCTCTCCACAAATCAACAGCTATGCCCAATAACCTTTTGATTGTTGCTACAAAGATAGAAAAGAAGAAATCGTGTTTTTGTATGGTTCTTTGGATTATTTGATATTCAACAGGAATGCAATCGAATGCGTTAGTTGTGTAATGTGGGACCACAAAGCTTAGAAATATATTGCTCTATCCTTAAAATTTGGCAGTATATTCAGCACACCTTTTACAAAACAATTTCAGTCTGGAAACATTTGTCCAAAGTCTCGCAACCGGAGTAAAGGCCTTTTAAAAAATATGGGAAACTGGCATTTTGCCAGGACAACCTTGTATTATGCTGGAATTAATTTTAAAGTTGAAGTGGCCACCTTGTTTTGAAACTAATATGGATTGGTATGAAACTTTCATTGACGTTTTAATTTAAAAATTACTTATTAATCTCGAAAATCTTTATCTTTTTTTAAAAATTGTATAGGCCTATTCCCAAAATACGAATGAAAAGAACTACCTCTTGAACGTTTGTCATATTTTTCATAGTAGCTATTGTTTTAGTTTCGTGATAGCTACCATCATATTATTTTTAGTACAAAAATTCTTCTCTTATTTGTGTATTGGACATTAGTTTCATTATAATGCTCGACAAACTGGGGAGGGGCTGTAAACGAAAGCAGCAACGGCCCAGCGGGTGAAGCTTCTTCTCCTTGATGAATCCAAGGATCGACTTCACAGAAACAGATTGTTCTGCACACAGTGTGTCCTGGTGTGTAGTCCATATAAGTTGAATTCTTGCTAGGACGTCTACGGAGAATCGATCACGGATAGTAAGAAAATTAGCATCGATTGATATACTTAATGACACTATGGCATTAGGAACTCGAAAGTTCATTGCCGCACTTACCAAAGTACGCCACCTATCCCTATCTTGAGTTAGCTTTATCCAGTCCACCTCATGACACCCTATCTCTTTCACGTCCATTCTAATGCTATCCTTCCATTTGCGTTTAGGTCCTTCTATTGGTTCTACCACCAGTCATTACTCTGAAAAAGGTTCTAGATTCTCCCATTTGCGCTGCCTGTCCTGCTCACATTAATCTACGAGACTTGACTATTCTAACAATGTCTTTTGATGAGCGAGGGTGTGTAACTCATAATTATGTAACCTCCTCCACTCCCAGTAGCCTCTTCCCTTTTTGGACCAAATATCTTTACAAGCACCTTGTTTTCGAGCACCCTAAAATTGTTTTCGGCATGTAAGATAGGAGACCACATTTCACACGCATAGAGAATAGCCGGTAAAATGATTGTTATGTATATTTTGAGGTTTACATTCTTTGAAATCCGGCGAGATGTCAACAACATAGACTGAATAATAGCTAATTTCCACTATAATATCGTTATTGCTGGTTACAAATTGTTCCTATTTATTTAAACTCATTAACCCTGTCATATGATATGTTATTCCCAGTAATCTCTAAATTATCGTCCCCAATCTGTGTTGAAATTAAAGCATCTAGGGGTCTGTGCTGGGGGTCTGGGCAATCCTCGGTCCCAGTACAGATGTATCTGGTTGCCAAACCCTACCTTCACCTCTGACAAGACTTGTATTAATCACAACTTGTGAATGTGTGGAATGCCAGGCCTCCGCCGTGGTTCGGATTCCATGTTAAACTGTAGTAAGACGCGGTGTTAATAATAATAAAGCATCAATAATAGTGAAGGGAATGGTTTCCATTTTCTAAACGTATCGTATGTTTGTTTATTTATATAGGCTACTTTAGATAGCAATCCATAGTAAATTTTATATTTTAAAGGATAGTGAATATAGTTATTTTAATCAAAAACAAAATACATTAAAGAGTGATTGTTGATCGTGTTTATCGAATTAACTGAAATTGTTTTTATCTTAACGAGTTAGATTGAACAAAATTATACTTTCCCATCATTTGACACATCACGTGAGTGATGATACGGGGTTCACGAAGTAGGCCAATGTGGGTGACGACGCTTTACGGGGTCCACGAAGTAGGCCAATGTGGGTGACGACGCTTTACGGGGTTCACGAAGTAGGCCTATGTGGATGCCGACGCTTTAGCTACCCTTCCTATTCTTCGCTCTCGACGAAACTATAAATACACACCCACTTCTGACATTGATTCGTTCCTCTCTCGCCTGCTTGGCGTGTATATTTGGAACGTGTTAGTCCACAAGCTAGTTTTAACGGTCGCCTGGGATAATGGGAATATAATTATTACACTTGTCTTCAGGCCGTATTTATTATCTAACACTTGTACACGCACCTGTCATTTCATTGATGGCCTTATCCTATCAAAGGAAATTAGTCAGTACGTATTACGACGGAACTTATTTGACTTTAAAAAAAACTTTTGTAGCACAGTCCAATATTCTTAGAAAAGGCCTTATTTGGCAGCTAGAAAAGTTACTGGGTCTACTTTCACGTATTCAGACGCAAAATTATGTGATATGCAGTTTTCACTTTTAATATATTTTCAATTACCTATAAAACAACACTAATAATATTGTAAGATAAAATATCTATGTTGGTCTCAAAAAAGTTATATTAAAAAAAAGTCCTTCCAATGAACATTTTACTTTAGATCTGATATCATGCAAATTGTACTCTCCTCAACTGCCATTTTTGGCAGATAGTAACATTGGCAACCTCTTGGCCAACTTTACCTTTGACCCGCCTCGGTAGCGTAGTTAGCTAACGCGCCAGTCGTGTTGAGCTAGACCAATGAGGACGGGGAGGTCGAGGTTCGAATCTCGGTCGGGTGAACTGGAGGTGGTTTTTCCTAAATGGTTTTCCACTCTCCCTCCACGCAAATGCGGGTTCACTTCCTCTAAATTCAACCTTCCCAATTCTTAATCCATTAGTGTAATTAGTACTTAAGCGTATAACCCGAACGAGCAGTAAGACGCGGTGCTAAATAAAAAAAAATACCTTTTTTTTTTATATTATACAAAGTTTATTTCTAAGGCTCTCTTAAGTGGTAAGAAATGTAGGGTCGAACGTATTCCAAAAATAGTTTAAACATCTTTGACTCGTAAGTTATTATTTTTTATATCGTGTCATTAGTTTGCTTGGCTTTTGATTTAGTTGTCCGATTTTTGATTTCCTCAGCAGGTGCAATTTTTTTAATGATCTCTTTTTCGCTCTCAAGACAAATGTAAGTGTATTTATTTTTTAAATGTATCGCTCCTGTTTTATGAAATATGCTATTTAAAAGTATATATTTGGTCCTATAATCTTATTTAGGCATAATAATCTTTCATCTTTCACGTACCGTGATTTTTTTTTAACATTTGGAGGATTGAATCAGTTTCAGGAGGTGATGGTTCAACGTCCCCAAAGCTTGACCATAATCGTGGCTGCGACTTTAGTCACTAAAATGTTGAACTGCTACTTGGCCCAACTTCCATCTTCCTTTTCAATAGTCAGTCACCGCCTCATTCTGAATTAAAGAGGAACATTTTTCTTTGCTCCAGTCTTTGCCCTATAATTATTGTAGTCACCGGGATCGCCAGGAATTAGAGCGCCAGACCTTTGAATCGGGAGGCAGTTATTCGGTCACTAGAGTGGGGGAGGAGGTGGCTTTTCTATTACAGAATCTTTCTGTTCTCTCCTAAAAAGAGGTTATAAAGTTTTTTTTGTATATAAACCCTAATCATACCCACAGTGGGTGCCGCGTGGTCTTAGGCGCTATACTCATACCATGCAAGGTCATCATTGATGGAGTTCAGAATAAGGATCCAGGTGGATGTACTGAAGGTGGTTTTTCCACACCCTCACCCTCTCTCTACGCTAATTTGGGTGCACTTGATCTAAATTGTCTCCATAATTTCAACATTTTAAATTCATTAAAAGTTAACACATTATTTGCTTACCATTAAATGTAAGGCAAATTAAAAATATAACTACATTTTTATAGGAAGAACCTGATAACTAGAATAAGTTACTAGATCTACTTTCTCGTATTCATACGTAAAGTCATGTGTTCTCCAGCTGTCACCTGCGGTGGGTATTATCAATACCTATAAAATAACACTGATAATACAGTAAAACGTTATCACTGTTGAAAGCAAAAAATATGTTTCTATTTTTAAAAGGTGTTCAAAATGTCTAGTCGTAAGAAAACTAAGGTATTCATAATAAAGGTTTGTTTTTAATTACTGGGACTTAGTAGCTTGACACAAGATTCCTCCGACCTGACTTGTCTCGTTCAGATGGCCAGTTCTGGCAGTTGAACTTGATACTAAATATTAGGTGATAGGAGGAGAGTGCCTCTAGTGCTAATAAACCTTTGACCTTTCTTGTTAAGGGGTTCTTTGGATGAGGTCATAATTACCACAGTCCAGCTAAGATGTCGCTAACAAGCTTCATTAGCAAGAAAATGAGCCTGCATTTACTCTAGTTTCTCTGAAGTCCTTCAAAAACTCAAAGTAGGCACTTGAACATAGTGTGTCCTAAGCGTGTGAACTGCGTTTAGATGCAGTTGTATTTATTGTAAACATAAACTCGTTTCATTATCCTAATATTGAGACTCTTGATGGAATATGTTAGTTTAATCAATTTAGCACCGCGTCATACTACCCGTTCGGACTATACGCTTAAGTACTAATTACGCTAATGGATTAGGAATTGGGAAGGTTGAGTTTAGGAGTGAACCCGCATTTGCGTGTAG
>CABFWB010001570.1:30891-55890 GCA_902151455.1 Timema bartmani
TTTAACTGGCGTACCCGAATCTAACCTACCTCCCATCCCCTTTCCCATGATTGGCTTTAACTGGCGTACCCGAATCTAACCTACCTCCCATCCCCTTTCCCATGATTGGTTTTAACTGGCGTACCCGAATCTAACCTACCTCCCATCCCCTTTCCCATGATTGGCTTTAACTGGCGTACCCGAATCTAACCTATCTCCCATCCCCTTTCCCATAATTGGTTTTAACTGGCGTACCCGAATCTAACCTACCTCCCATCCCCTTTCCCATGATTGGCTTTAACTGGCGTACCCGAATCTAACCTACCTCCCATCCCCTTTCCCATGATTGGTTTTATATTACCCTGCCAGACTGGGGCATTTCCTCTGAATTGATCTCGTTAGATCAAGTTGTTATTTAACTCCTATGTTAAGAGGGTGCGTTGCAATCTTTCCGAAATCTCGCTTTATTTAAGAAATGGTTTGTGGTTTTAAAATATGGCTAGCACTAAATTGTGTTGGGAAGGCCCTGCCCCTTTAGATTTAGAAACCTTGCATTCAAATTACTATAGTTTATAAAACCATCATGAAAAAGGTTAGATTAGCTTATTTTCAACGACGTTTAACGGGAAACGTCACTGTTCTCAAATAAAAGTAAATAATTTGAAACATAACTATAACCTGTTTTAGAGGTTTTGCGCCTTTGACTAGCACTCGCCCTTGTTTCGGTGGCCGCATAGTCTAAGGCGTCACTCTCTTGTAAGATTAGACTGCCGATAACAGGAAGATCGGGGCTCGAATTTCGATCGGGAATACTGAGGCTTTTTTTCCCCCTTCTCCCTCCACGCAAATTTAGGTAATTTTAACTAGCTTTATTCTTCATAATCCCTAATTCATTAGAGTAATTAGTATGTACATGCGTATAACCTGAATAGGTAGTAAGAGCAGGGGCGTATTTACAGGAGGGCTGAGGGGGCTATAGCACAGGGCCGCAAAATCGGAAGGGAGGAAAATGAAATAAAAGCCAGTAGCTGAACAACGATAAATTAGGTTTGAGTGTTTTTAGTGGTCATTACTATCAGTCAAACTCATGGGGTATGGTTAGGCTGCATGCAGTGTTATACTACATCTCAAGTCCCTCAGTAGTTATCACTATCATGCAATCATTCAGATAGGTTCGACTTTTCTCTATGGTGTTTAGCCTATAGTTTACACAGGACGGAGGTCTGACTGAGAGTGGGGATGAATGAAGGGGTTTCTATGTTGGGGGTACAGGGGGGCGGCAAGATCTGTGTAGCCTCAAGGTGGCAAAAATTTTAATCCGTCACTGAGTAAGATGTGGTGTTAAAAATATATATACCGTAATGTGATATTTCCCTTCAAGTAGGTGGTGGTGCCCTTAAATATATAAATAAAAACCATCAATGACTGGACATATTTTGTTTAAAGAATATACCTATCTAACAAAATACATAAAATTTGGTTGCGTTAATTTTGGTCGTCAGTGGGGTATTATCTACCTTATTCCACTGTTCTTTGAAGGCATAATCTCTTCGCTGGAGGATTTTGGAAAATATGTTGTGTGGTAAATGCACTTTATAATAGCTAGTAACTATTAAATAGGTCTTTATATATAAACATGCTGGCTATTGTGGTGTAATCACTAGTTTTTATGTAATATTTTATTGTTCTAAACACAAGACAGTGTGATTTCAAACATTGACTGAAAGTCACTAAATGTCAACATTCGGAAATAATTATTCTGACTGTGCCTAGTACTATATTATTATTATTATTATTATTATTATCATTATCATTATCATCATCATTATCACCGTGTCTTATTACCCGTTCGGTTTACACGCACTTACGCTAATGTGCAATGGTAGGGTGATTGTGAGATGAAATGGAGGACCTACAGTTTAACGTGGAATCCGAAACACGGTGGAGGCTTGGCATTCCACACATTCACAAGTTGTGATTAATACACGTCTTGTCAGAGGTGAAGGAAGGGTTTGGCAATCAGACAAATCTGTGCCGGGACTGAGGATTGAACCCCGGACCCCCAGCAAGAAGTACCTTACCCCTAGACCGCCAGGTCACCTTACTTTATTATAAATCATTATTTCTTAAAAGGTTAATATTAGTCACTTTCTTCCATATGTTTGCAATAAAGAACCTTCTGTTGATTCTCACTTAACACACCTCCTAACGTAGATGGCATATATATGTTTTTAAGGTGTCAGGCTCGCAATAAACTGGACTGCCGTTGACGGGTGCTCCAAGCTCTCATCTAGGCCGATGTATTGAGGGTGATGTGTCACTCTCGTTTTCCTATTTCCTTTCCACGTTAATGCATACTTTATATAACCTTTCTCGTCGGTTCCTAATTCACATCTTCTATTTTCAAAGATAAATATCTGACTTCTGTAGATGAACTCGCTTTGTCTTTTCAAGAAATAAATAAATATATATAACTTCATAATATCAGTTTAGCTACTTTAGGTTGAATAAGTCATTAATCCCCTACAATGTCGAGAAGGAGATATTGATTGGAGTCTCCCATTATTTTGCAGTATCCCCCCTTCAACTCCTTATCTTGTCATGAAACATGTGACTTGTGTCCGATTTTAGAAACACTGAAGCTATAATACTTATAATGTAGATAGTATGTTGTCCATTGAACTTCCAATAGATTCGTGCAATTTGTCGGCCAAAGTTTACGCATCAAAGACTCTAGGCCTAGTTGTTATATAGATGATAGATTGCTTTATTCCGTTTCATTCTCTTTGTGTCGAATGTTTTGTCGGTTTGTTTGTATGGCTGGTTTTCCCGCAGTCCTGGTAGGTATGTCCATTAACTCGTTACCAGAGGGGTAGGGGGTTTGGGGGGCGGACACAAACATATTATCATTCACGAGGTTTCGATAACGTGGACTGTTGAACCATTGTCTGGAGAAATGATTAGCGGCACGCTTTAGTTTCGATTTGTGTCGTTTAAATTATGAGCACTAGATGTTTTTGGGGGTTCCCCTACCTAGATAAGACATTTAAGTGCTCTTGTATCAATTCCTCTACGCCTTGTGTGACAGACTCGTTTAATCAAAATGGCCACATTATTATATTATTAGGTGTCCTTTCTTACGATAGGTCCATTCCTATTGTCAGTGAACTTAGACCGCCAATGCACCCTGTCCTCTGTCTCCTCCTTCAGCTCACAGAATTTTCTTCTTTCCTTCTAGTCATCCAATATTTGAATCACCCTTCTTCCTAAGCTCCTCTTTCCCTCATTGGCAACATAAAACATTAAAAATATAGAAGGGCCATATTACAAAAAATACTTATATATTGTCACCATACAAAAAGAAAAGATTAGGCCCGTATATAAAACGCTAAGACTAAACCTATATGTTTACTGAAAATTTAAAAGCTTTTATTTCCAACAATGGTGGAAATGTCGTGCTTTAAATCTTAAGCGAAAAGTCGTTTTTTATTATTGACAAGTGTGTATCCGTCAGCCTCGGGTGTTTTGTTTAATTTCAAGTGAGAAACAACTTTAAAAATATGTATATGTTTCTAAAAATTGCACATATTTGGTGTGGAAATTCAATTTTTGTGAATTGATGCGTGTCGAAAAAAAATAGTACAAATTTGGTAAACCAACTTCGCAAGACTGAATTCTCCATTTTATGACGAACTCCCAAATATCACGTTCCAAAATATGGTTTATCCTTCACGTTTATATAAAGAAGAATATAATCGCCTAAGGTCCACGAGCCGCACAAACTCATGGATAGGGCCATGAGTTAGATATAACTGCTGTAAACTCCCGTGTATCATTCCCAGACCGGCATCAAATCGATACCTCTAACAATGTCGTATAAAGCTCGACTCTCAAATTAACAGGTTCATACCGTGTGATTTGTGACTTCACAGGCCATAAAAATAGCCGGCCTATGCCGACAATACTTTACATGTAGTGGAGATTACATTATTTCATAGATAATATTATGATTTAAGTTTTCTTCAAAGCTTATTTTTATTTAATATCTTGAAAAGGTACATTCTAATTTTAATTAAATTTATTAGTTACCCGCTTCGGTGGCCATGTAGTCTATCGCGCCACCCTCGTGTTGCACTAGACTGGCGAACATAGGGAGATCGGTGTTGGGTGGTTTTTCCCTAAATGGGTTTCCATTCTCCTTCCACGCAGATGTGGGTGCATTTATTCTAAATTAAGCCTTCATAATCCCCGACCAATTAGTGTAATTAGTACATAGGCGTGTAACTTGAACATGTAGTAAGACGCGGTGCTAAAAAAATGTAATAGTTTATATTTCGTAGGGTCAAGTAATGTGTTGGTGGAACCACTCCCCTTTGACTCTGTGCCTATGTTGAGAATATAATGACGATGAAAGTAGAGTGGTTGTCATCATTAATTGATTACCAGTTTCCTATCCTAGTGGCATTTAACAATATTAATTACAGTCCAATTTTCATAGGAAGGACCTTATCTGACATCTAGAAAACCTATGTGAGTACGTGAACTTACATTTAGTATCAGGACATGAATGTCATTTGCAGCTGTCACTTTTGATAAATATTATCAATACCTAAAATGTAACATTAAAAAGTAAAATTATCAGTTTTGTCCGCAAAAAAGGGTCTAAAAGACCCTTCTAATGATAAATAATTGGATGGTAGCATCCTAGTTTGACTCTCGCTCAATACCTTGATGCCTTATTTGATGGCCACACTTGATTGTTACGTGTTTTATTATTTGTTTGACACCAAGGTCGAATAATGGAGCATTGACTTTCGAGACGTAGCCTCTATTATTTTTGTCATCACGTCTTACTACCCGTATGGGTTGTACGCCTATGTACTAATTACATGGGTTAGAGGTTAGAGATAAAGAAGGTTTAATTGAGTGGAAGTGTACCCGCATTTGCGTGGGGTAAGAATGAAAAACCATTTAGGAAAAATTCTCACCCGACCGGGATCGAAGTGGGTGGAAAGAATGTGATCAAGTTGGCCGCAAAAAAAAAAATTGGATATATTCAAAAAAGTTCTCATTATGAAAATTTGAATGTAGTCGTGCTATGGATTTACCGATAAGAAGTTCGTTGACGTTTCAGCTTCATTTACGCACGTCTACATACCATTATTGTCCTATCCTAACATAATAATTACGCTAGATCAAACATAACAACCAAACCTCACATCGTTAGTTTACCACAGATGGACATATTTTGTCTTAACTATAGATAATTTAGCTTCACTGAAAGTTGAACCCAGGACCTTTATATCAATCGGTAAGCGAGCGTGGTTATACACTTGCTACAGACCGGACTTAGGTTCTGGGCACCAGTTTGGTGCTTCACTTGCTACAAACCGAGTCGGGCTTAGGTACCGGGCACTAGTTTGGTGCCTCACATGCTAAAAACGCGGCCGAGATAAAGTGCTGAACACTAATTTGGTGCTTTACTTGCTACATACCGAACTGAGCTTCAGTGCTGAGCACCAGTTTGTGCTTTACTCTCACTTCACCTTAGCTCAGCCGGTAGTGTGTGTCTACTGAGCTAAGGGTACCGGATTCGATTCCTGGCATGGTCGAAAAATTTATAATATGCGAAATGTGGGTTTTCACTTTGACAATGATGAATCAACGGCTGGGGGCTGGTTGTTGTGTCTTTTCTAAATTTAAGTTAGTTTATAAGTCGTGTGCTGGAGTACATGGTAAATACCTTAATAAATGGTGGGAGGTGAGGGGGGATCACTCTATTAAATGCAATGAGGTAAAGTGTGTACGCAGGCCAAATATTAATAATGACAAATCCTGCGTTGGCATTCTTCTTGTTCGGAACCTTGACATCTCATTTTGTCCAATTGCAGGATCTAATATATAAAGCGGTCAGCTGACGTTTGCTTTTAAATAGCCTACTTTAACTTACGCGTCTTTCTATTGGTGGACCAGAAGACTGTATGCTACATATAGTCATGTGTCGAGGATCAACCAATCCACCGCTATCAACTAGCACTTTGTTTAGGTTGAATGAGAAGCTAGTTGACACCCTAACTTTTAACTAGTCCTAAATCCCGCAATATGTTTCATTACTTGTATTTGATGAAAGGAAATAAGAAAATAGGGAGGAAACAAAATTACTTGCGACTTTGTGGAATATATTGAATGAATTCCTGCGTTTTTAAAGACTTTAACTGCGCCAAACACTTTAAATTTCTACAGTTTTATTTTTATTCGAAAGATAAAAATAAATTCACATTTGGTTGCTTCATTTTGACATCGAGCAAAGATAAATGAAATAATACTACGTTACATTCTATTACATAAATAGTAGGAATGTGGACCCGCTTCTGTGGCTACGTGGTTTAACGCGCTCCTGTCGAAGTAGATTAGACTGCCGATGACGGGGAGAGATCGAGGTCCAAATCTCGGTCGGTTATGCTGAGGAGGCTTTTTCCAAAATTGTTTTCCACGCTTCCTCCACGCAAATTCGGGTACACTTCCTCTAATTATAACCTTACTAAGGTCTAAAACCATTAGCGTAATCAGTAGACTATATAAATATAGAACCTAAACGGGTAGTAAAACGCGGTGCTAAAAAAAAAGTATGTGTGTTTGATTCTCTAACTTTTTCGATATTTTATATTAATATTTAATTATAGCACTTTTGTAATAGTAATAGGTTTTCCACAAAAGATAGGCACAAACAGACAAAACAAAGTCAGTGTACTGTCCCATTTTCCTTATCTAACAGCTAGAAAAGTCTACTTTCGCATATTCGCGTATTCCTACGTCAGGTCATGTGATCTGCGGATGCCACTTTTTCTATAAACTAGCACTAATATAGAGTTAAAGGTTATCAAATTTGACCGCTAAAATAGGTTTGTATTTACTAAACAGCCCTACCTAAGAAATTTGGACTGCATACGTTTTTATAATGTTTTTAGATATTTTATTTCAATTATAACAATGCTGTGAAAATAGTCGAATATTTCGAGGTTGAAACACAAATAAAGCAAACATTAGGTTGATACTAGCTCTACGAGCATAGAGTAGTTAGAATATATATTTAACACAAGCCAATAGACGAAAACATCCCTAGGTAGTTTAATTCTGTGCCAATCGGGAGGTGCGCCAAAATGTTTAACCTCAAACTTTCATGATTTATATTCTATTTCAAGTGTTTGTTTTTGTTATGTTGTCACCCACCCCCTACAGTTGCAGACAGTATTATCGGTTAGGTTGTGCTGTACCGACAGCGTTACCTTGGAGTGTGCGGCTTATCTATTTGTCATTGCGTCAGCTGTACAGTATCATAAGATAAAAGTGTGGCCTATTTCCTGGAAGATTATGTCGCTCAAGCTGGCTACTATTATCGCGACCAAGTGTACGCAGGCGTTAGATTTTCCTTAAAATTCCTCTGCGTCTTAATGCAATTAAATTTCCATAAGAGGGGCTTTATCTGACAGCTAAAAGAGCTACTAAATATTTTTTTTTTAATATTCATACGTCAACTAATGTGATCTGCAGATGTAATTTTTGATGGTAAGTATCATTACCTACAGAATGGCCCACGGAAAAGTAGCCCGCCTCCTATATCCAGCAGGCGCCTCTTTCTGAATTGGAGGAGGTCAATCCCCTTCCACCCCGTCTTGTGCTTTAGACAAGCAGTTCACTTGTTCACTCTTCATGTCACAATATGGGTGGACGGGAATTGACCTCCTCCAAATCAGAGTGAGGCGCCTGCTGGATATAGGAGGCGGGCTACTTTTCCGTGGGCCACCCAGTATAAAATAACACTAAAATAGTAAAAGGATGAATTTTGACCGCAAAAAAGTTTTGGTTTTTTAACTTACTATGATAATTGCACTATACCCGTCAAGGCTATCTGCATATTTACACTAACGGGATAGGGATGAGGAAGGTAGAACTTAGAGGGAGTGCAACTACATTTTCGTGGAGAGCGGGAGGAAAACCACACCTGTACACTTGGCCGGGATTTACACCTCCTCGTCACCGGTAAACCGGAGAAGACGAGGCTGGTGCCTGTATCCGCGTGCCCACAGGTGTGGGCTAGTGTTGGTCAGAAGGCAGTTATCAATAGTGGACAATGTAATATGTAGAGGAGCTGGTCAATGTTTTTAATTTATTTTAATTTGCATTTGTAATATCAATTTATTGCTTTAAGGGGGGGGATGTAGGGGACGCGAAAAAAGGTCATTCAGTATTTATAGCAAAATATTTCTTCAGGACAAACTTAGTTTACTTTTCTTTACATGGTGATATCAACAGTTCTTGAATATCTGTTAAGGGGGTCCTAGAATTTAACAAATTTTTCTCTTCGTTTAAAAAGTTTGTCGACTAATGCCGCTATGCTCGTGACTGATATTCAACAACTGTTAGTATCACTATGTGAAGAAAATTAAACTATATGTTTGTACTGAACCAATATTTTATTTATTTTGGCCAAATTAATGTTTTGTTATAATAAAAAAAAAGTGCAGAAACCCTCGTCTTCTCTTGCGTTCCTTACATCCGCACCTTAAGAGGTTACCTATATTTACCTTTTTCCTCTAAGTAAATTCAGATATCCTAGCAGGGGGACTACAGTAAGGGAATTTTGCGTGGTGTCAGTATAGTTAAAATATGGAAAAATCAGGGAATTTAAATTTTTGGCTAAAAACATATTAATCTAGCACCTAAAGATTAAATAGATAAAAAGATATTTTGTCCCTCCCATGCTAACAAAACACATTGCCTAGATATGGCACTCTGACATGAGTGTTGATTGCACAGGCTTTGTATTTATTACACATTCATGTAGAGCCACAAATAATACCCAAATAATTTAATACGGGAAAAATAACTTCCAAGGATATTTTATGTTTAGGAGATGCTAGCAATTTTTTTAATGCTATTGTGTAATAAATAGAAAAATCGTGATTCACTTAATGAAAAAAAAGGTAAATCAAATTACGAATCTGAACGTGATAAATATATTAGTAGTATAGGTGTCTGGAAAACCTGGAATAGTCGGGGAATTTTATATTAGTTGTAGCCACCCTGCCTGGCCAATGGGAGGGCACATGTTTGTGTGACATTGAACATCTCTCTGGTAGAATAACTGTACATCGTTACTTAGTCAGCCCGTGCTTTGGAATGTTTGGGATATTTTGGATACAAGTTCAGGAGAAAGCTGTTTTATTTCCACTTGTTGGACCGAGAGAAAAACGGCGCTGTGGCTGTAGGAATAGAAAATAAGTCTTATTATTTTACTACTAAACGAATCATGACAGGTTTACAAGTAATATATTAATATATTTGTATATGTACCGTAAGTTCAACACGGGTCGTTGGTCAGGATGACCACGACGTCCCCGCTGTGCAACTTAGCAAAAGGCTAAGTTTTTTTTTTTACTTCCTCCGCAACGTTGGCTGTTACATATTGAAGGGCTAGCTATAGTATGATTTTGGTAGGAAGAAAGTAGAAGTTAGTTACTAAAACCATTTTATATATTCATAAATCAAGTCATGTTATGTGCGGCTGTCACTTTTGATAGATATTATCAATATATATAGAATAACACAAATAATATAGTAAAAGTGATCCATGTTGGCCGCACAGAAATGTGTTTGAATTTTATCTACTGTTCTTCCAACTAGTCAGGGTATACTCCCGCCCCTGGAGTCGGGGGTTCCCGAAGTATCCAATTAGGTTTGAGTACCGACAAACACGGGGATCTCTGACTAGAACAACAGAGGGTAAGGACTTGGTGAGTTAAGAGCCGTTTCACACTAGCCAACCATCGGCCGGGGAAAAAATCGCTGGCCAACCATCGCTCTGTTGAATTAGTTGGCAACCACTGCTTGAAGAAATCAGTACCAACCTCACCAGTGTACAAAAATAATTAATCTATGATGGATTTCGAGGATGACATTATTTTTCTGTAACTCTTTATGAAAAGACGAAGGAAAATTACAAGACGAGTGCGGCTCTTCTATAATATTATTGTGGTAGGTCTTCAACAATGTTTGTTTTAAAACTGAGTTTTCTTTAGAGAGAGAGCAGTGGTGTTTCAACCAAATAAAATAAACTGTTAAAAGCTCAAGTACTCATTACTAGGAAATTATAACTTTTCTCCGCAGTCCTATTTTCACAGGAAGAGCCTTAAGACAGATTTAGTGATTTTTCAAGCTATGTTCACGTGTTTATACGTCAAGTCATGTGAATGGCAGCTCTCGCATTTGATATATATTATCAATAACTTTTTATATTAATAGTATAGTAGAATATTATCATTGTTAACCGTAAACATATTTTATTTTCTAAAGGGTCCTTTCTTTAAAATTGGACTGTACGAGCTTGGTGAAGCAGAAGAGAGTAACTGTTAACATTTGGTATTACGATGAGATCCTTCTCATGGTTTATTGAGCGGAACGTATTTTTTACTGTGCAGTTTCCCGCTAATAAAAACTGTCTTTAAACGCGGCGATTCCGTTCGAACATGCGCCCTATTTTATTGGCAATAACTGCAGATACAGCCACGAACTATTTAGCCTCATTTTACAAGCGATGACCACAAGGGCCATCAATCTTGTACCCCCGCGGATTTATCTATCACCGTGAGTTCGGGTGGAGGGAATTGTGTCCAATAATAATCAACTTTTATAACTGGTGTTCCTCGCCACGAATCGCGTAATGGCCGCTCGCTCTCTGACTACATGTGTGTCCCACGGGACGGTGCCGATAGAACTCGAGTGGTGTTGCATCTGTTGCACGTGCTTTGGCGTATTACTGTTTTGATTGCTTTAAATAACTAAGTTATTATATTTGTTAGTTACGGTTGGAGCCGCATCTAAATATAATATTCTTTAAATTGAAAAATTGCACCTGCACATGGGAATTGAACCCGGGTCCTTTGATTTAGTACGCCACTGCTCTAACCACTGAGCTATCCATGGGTCGTCCCGTGCTCAGGGTCATTCTTCATTCATATTTATAATATGTATCACGATTTGCGCACGTCCATAACAGACTCTGGCTTAAAATCTGAGTGAAGAATGACCCTACTCTTAGATAGCTCAGTAGTTAAAGCATTGCCGTAATAAGCCAAAGGTCCCGGGTTCGAGTCCCTTTCCCAGGAGTCATTTTTCACTTTAAAGAGTATAACTATTTGTTTTTATCCATTTTGAATCTTAATGTGTTTGACTCTGAAATAATTCCTGATCATAAGTATTGCGATTAACGTTTCACTATTTTACTTTTCGTTATAGATATCTGAAGCTGCTCAGAAAGTGTTTCATTTTATTTGATCCATCCTATAAAGAGTAAGGGCCTAAACAGTGTTATGTTTTGTTTGTTTTTTACAATTATTATAAAACTTGCTACTTGCATCGGTAGGCATGCAGATTAAAACGTTTTATTCTGGTTTTTCCGTTGGTGAGGTCAGGGATCAAATTCTAACCGGTTGCACTGGGGGCGTTTATACATTAACTGTTTCCTCAATCTTTTTACAAACAAATGTGGGCACAGTTACTTTTAAATTCTATCCTTGTCCTTACCCAATTATAGTAATTAATGACGGATAGTCCGGGCGGGGAAGTAACGCGCGGTGCATTATTATTAGTACCGCGTCTTATTACCCGTTCGGGTTGTACGCACTTACGCTAATGTGTAATGGTAGGGTGATTGTGAAATGAAATGGAGAACGTACAGTTTAACGTGGGATCCGAACCACGGTGGAGGCCTGGCATTCCACACATTCACAAGTTGTGATTAACACACGTCTTTTCAGAGGTTAGGGAAGGGTTTGGCAATCAGATAAATCTGTGCCGTGACCTAGGATTGAACCCCGGACCCCCAGCACAGAAGTCTGACACCTTACCCCTAGACCGCCAAGTCACCGATCACGCGGTGCAAAAATAAAGTTGTTTGATGTAGGCTATTTTCATGTAATAATACATTTTTATGTGACACTCGACGATATTAAATATTTGACAGCTGTCGCTAAACTATGTATCATATTATTTGTTGTAATTAGTAGCGAATATTAGCACTATAGCATAGTTGAAAAATTAATAATACGTAAGCGTATAACCCGAAAGCGATGCTTAAAAAAATGCATTTCTGGTTTTCAGCTCAAATAAGTTGAGAATCGACTACTTAGGAAGAGTAGGTCAGTTTTGACATTTCTAAGCTAGGCTTATCCTCGGGTTGAGACCAAATGGTGTGGCCACACAGGGTCCCGCGGTTTGGGGGGCGGGAGTTATCTTAGGTTAGCGCTTCCCATCGTGGGATACGTGCAAGGATTGATTTTATTAAACCCATTTCTTTGGAGGTTCCTAGTATAAAGGCAGCCAAAGACAAAATATATTCAAAAGTTATGAAATTAACTCAACGATATGGTGAGGGGCCTGTGGGGATTTTCTTCTTTATTTGACCCAGAGAAAATTATTTCAATTTCAAACATAACATTTTTATTTATAACCGCATAATACTACCCGTTCGGTTTATACGCTTAAGTACTAATTACGCTAATGGATTAGGAATTAGGAAGGTTGAATTTAGAAGAAGTGAACCCGCATTTGCGTGGAGGGAGAATGTAAAACCATTTAGGGAAAATCACCCCCAGTTCACCTGACCGAGATACGAACCTCGATCTCCTCGTCCTCGGCAGTCTAGCTCAACAAGACTAGAGCGTTAGCCAACTACGCCACCGAGGCGGGTAACACAACATAGTTTTTATGATTATTAGTAAATAAATTAAATGTGTTTGTTTTTATTGTAACTTTCGCTTTTTGAATTTTAAAAATCTGCACTCTTTATTCAGCTTATCATTTTTTTAAATCCCATTACTGGCCCTTTTTTTCAGTTGCAACAAATAAATCAGAAATAACTACTACTGTAGTGATTTTACATTTTGCTAAAAAAAAATATTAAGGGCACAATTTATCGAAATAGGTTGCCAAGCAGTACGCAAGCGAAAAAAGGTTGGAAACAGGTGGCCTAGGTGACAGGGAAAAAAACTATTTGGGGTAGGAAACTTTTATCTTGAACCCTCCAACAGTAGTAGGCTGCCTGTATAGGTGACCTGGAAAATTGAACGAGTGAAGCGTGGTCCACGTTTTAACCCCGCCGATTTACATTCGTCTGTTTGTCTCTGGTGTATACGTATCACGATAACTTTTGAACGCATTCGGACTTAATTCAAATTGGCAAAATTGTTCTTTGCACCTACAGATCTAGCTCGTTGGGGAAGAAAATCGAACTAAGGGTCGGGGAGAAATCAAATCTTATGCCTACAAAAAAAACTACTTTTAGCATTAATTATTACATGTGTTTCCATTTTTAAGGCATTTATTTGATACCTTATACGGCTGAAAATGGGTGTGTAGGTGCAAACTACTGTAATGACACTAAACCAAAAAAAATTGGGGTGAAGATAACTGGGGTACACGCAAACGAAATTTGCCCAGGACCCCACGTCTACTAAGGACGGCGGGCCTGCTTGAGACTTTATAGAAAATCTTTAAAATTACTGTGAAGTAATCGTCAAAATTGGAGGGAAAAAATTAGTCTTTAATTGTCTACGGTGACACCATTACATTTGTCAAAATTCAAAGCTGTTTTAATCCATCCTATGGCGTAGTAATAGTCAACAACATTTGGGGGAGGGACTTCCCTTACCGCAACAGTCCCGCGCCTGTGACCGACCCATCTATCCTACTCCTGTAATCCACACAAATGGTAATCTATTAGTTACATTTCAGGCCCGCATCGGTGATCTAAGGCGTCACTCTAGCAAGAGAGAGGGATTTCGGCGCTCTAAACCCTATTGGGTGTACTGAGGCTGTTATTTCCTATATGGTTTCCCCACTCATTCGTCACAGGAGTGCGGGTACATATTCTCTCAATTGTATGCGTATAACCTGAACGGTGACGTAAAAGAAAGAAAAAAATGTTATAGTTTGGATCCGTCAAACGAAATGAATCATTCGCCACACTCTCCGAATTAATTAATAAAATATATATTTTCAGGGAGAAAAAATAAGCCGTAGCCTTGTTTCCCCTTTCATAACCCCAGCCAGCAACCCGCCAATAGCTGTGGGAGAGAACAAAGCTGATACAGCCTAGAACAATAATACAAGACACGGTAAAACACATAAAAAGATAAGAAAATCTTGGAGCTTAAAATAAATAATGGTACTCAATAATATCAGCATCTTATTAAGTTTTATGTTGTTTTTTAAACTGGCATAAAAGGTTTTTTTAGCACCGCATCTTACTACCCATTTGGGCTATACGCTTATGTACTAATTACTCTAGTGGGTTAGGGCTGAGGAAGGTATATTTAGAAGAAGTGTACTTGCATTAGTATGTAGAGAGTGTGGGAAACAACTTGGGGAAAACCACCTTTATTACACTCGAGTGGGATCGAACCACGATCTCCCAGTCTTCGGCAGACTAGTTTATTGCGAGAGTAGCGCCTTATACAATGCAGCCACTGAAGCGGGCATAAAAGGTTATTCACCTGGCGGATCATCTAAATTAACCTTGTGCCTTGGTTGGCAGTTCCACATTTATTTATATATCATCCAGAAGTGTAATATAGTTCTCTCTTAGTGTACCTATAGAATATAAAAGTATAACTGGGCTCCTTTTTTATATTGAGAAATATGATTGTGAGCTAAAAATACGTTTAAAGGATAGGTAGTTTATAGTAAACTATATATTAGCTTTCGTTGGAATTGTATAACAACCTGTAAAATAAATTGCGAGCATGAGCGAACTCATAAGATGATGACCATTCCTTGAATATTCTAATGAAATACTACAGTTAATAATGACTATTTTTGTAAAATCCTCCACTGCAACTGGCAATTTGGACCTTTGAAGATGATATGGCAGGACGCATGTTTGATGGCGCGAGTCTTATTTGAATGTTATTTCTTCAACCGTTGAGTGATTCTTATTTCTACATTTCTATTTTCAATCGTAGCTGTACAACCATACTGGCTAATTTAGTATGTACATTCCATTTTTCTTAGGGAGTACTTTTTATCTGACAGCTAGAAAAGTTATTAGATCAACTTTTCACGTATGCATACGTCAAGTCATGCTATAGTAAAACATTACCATTTTGACGACAAAAAAAAAGTGGATATTTTCTAAACATTTCTTTCTGCAAAAATCCTACTGTGCACAACATAACGATATAGACCGTCAATGGTTCATTGTTTCGTTGAATAAATGTGAAACTCGATCTACACCCTTTTAAACTAGTTTTTTAAGCATTTGGTTTCAACATTAGACCTTTTTTGTGTAAGAGGCCTAATAATATTTTAAGGCTACATAAAAAAGTGAAATGTCAATCTGGTCTTTGGCATCCTCACAGACCTCGAAAACCACCCTTATGTTGAA
Organism: Timema bartmani; assembly: GCA_902151455.1. Lineage (NCBI taxonomy): Eukaryota > Metazoa > Arthropoda > Insecta > Phasmatodea > Timematidae > Timema > Timema bartmani. The sequence continues at coordinate 46,313 of CABFWB010001570.1, forward strand.
CTCGCTCATTTTAAAATGCCGTTCAACTGGCGTGTCCTGAGTCTAGAAATCTGTAGGTGTGGTGTCAGGGTCTGGCATCGATTGGGCGACCCCTCACCACCTTGCCCCAAATCTGTCTCTGTGGGCCACATCGATTCCCCTGCGGCAAGGCCGCGTCCGTACCTTGCCCTACCTGTCGTCTCATGCCCGCAACATTGCGCGTCTTGGTGGAAGATTGTACCATGTCCTGATAAACTGTACCGACAAAGACAAATAATGGATGCATTGGGAGAATGTAATGGATGTTAAATTTTAGAGCATGCTGTCTTCTATTTTATGCCACAAGAATAGATTAACCTAGTTCGATTTCGAGAGGTGCTGAGCTAGGGTACGTTTTGCTCTTAAATAAGTGAATATTAAGGTGCACCCTCGCCTGTAATGATTTAAGATTGGATGTCTCTAGAAGCTATGTGGAGTGGTCCTCGCCTATAAAATATTTGAAAATTAGATACCTTTAGTAGCTAATGATTTTTAAATTGGATTCCTCTTGAAGCTCTTTGGAGTAGTTCTTCCCCCCCCCCTCCCGAAAATCTTTTGAAAATGAGATCCCTCTAAAAGCTATTTTAAGTGACTTCCCCGGGAAATTAAAAAAAAAGTCTGATGCTTCTTGAAGCTATTCTGAGTGATCCTCCCTCGTCAATTTTAGAATCTGTTTGTGGTTTTTAATCATAATTTAAGTTCATTGCGTCCTTATCCCAATTTTTTTTTATATGTGTCTGTGTTCTACGGGTGTTATCGCAATTCTCAGGATTGATATAGTTAAAATGTTTTTAAATTCCATGATTTTTGCAAATAAAAAAATATAAATCTTTCCAAAATGTCATATGCAAATCTATATTTTAAAAAAAATCTAATTATTTTCAATGTGTTCTTTTAAATCCTTGACACAACACTTATCTAAAGAGAAACATGTCTGTTTGGCTTCCTAAAATCGCATGAATTTGAGATAAAACCTATTTTTTATCACTGGCTTATATGCTCTTTTTTTCTCCGTATTTAGAAAATTATTGCAAAAAGATTCTGTTATTTTTAATTTCCCTGAATTTTCATTGAATCGAAGAAAAACTATTTAAAAATAGAAAGTTATTTTGACAGTCTCAAAAAAGAAAAACCACACAATTCTCGATAGTTTAATTTAAAAGTCAGTTAATGCAAGTAAGTGTATTTGCGTCTAGGACAGCACTTAAATGAACTTATATTCAACCTTGTGAGCCCATATTACGGCCAATCAACGAGGATATTAGATACGTTATCTGGTTTGAGCGTAATCTTATATCTAAGTTCGGGTGTCTTATTTAGTTGACAACAATTAAATTCAGATCAATTTAATCGTGTGTGAGGGTTGGGGTGTTTGTTTAACCTGGATGCGTTCATGTAAAGTCTGATTTTTACTGTAAGAACAGTAGAAACCACAAACATTGATTGTAACTAAAGTTTTGATATTATAGAAATATGTTTTATTTGATAGATTTGTTATACACCCCTTCACCCCCATATAAGTGTATCTAAAGAGTGTGTGATTTACTCTTAATTACACGGATTCATAATGTAATAAATCACTTTTATAATGACATTTACGCCATTATAAAAGTGATGATGATAGTAATAATAATGCGTGTTTGGGATACATCATTCGTAGCCCAGTAGTGGAAATATTAACCAGTACTAACATACCGTGGCCCAGGGGACGCCCGAATGTACATCCTTTCCGTGGAGGCTCTTTCCGTGTCCCGATGAGATGAGGTGATGGTGATAGTGAATATGAGGGTGTGGAACCTGTAAAAACCTCTTAAAACTAATTAACCAAACCCTGGTAACCGTTGGGGTAGTTCCCCTTTTGGGAAAAATACTCAAGGTACCATCTGGTAATTGAACCCGGGACTCCTAGGCTCATATCCAGGTGTACTGACCACTACACCACGAGGCCAGTTATTTACATCATTGTGGCATCATGAGACACAATAGTGCTAAGAATTATGAATTAAATGTATTATACGCTCACGTTTATCTTATTATAACCGATCACTATAAACTAGAAGACTAATTTATATTTTGAAAACTATATTTAAAAAAGACAACATTATTTGTTTGGAATAAAATTTATTTATTTTTTATACTTCAGTGAATGAACACTTGACGTATAACCCGAACGGTTAGTAAGACGCGGTGCTAAGAAAAAGTTTCATAGTTAGAATGAGTACGCCTCACGTGGAGGGGCCCTATACTAAATACAAGATGACACCTACCTAAAATCGAATGGAATGAGCCAGTTTCCATAGGGAAAACTGGCTCATTCCATTCGAGTCTAGGTAGGTGTCGTCTGGTATTCAGTAAATTGCCCCACGTGAGGCGTACTCAATCTCACTATGAAACTGGCCTGTTGCCGGTCGAAGCGCTTCTTCCAATCCATTTGAATGAGAGTGGTTGCAATCATTACTGACACGAGAACTTGTTAACACCCTGTTTATATTATATCGCTATGATTTAACTCGAGTGCACTTAAACTAAACGCCTAACCCGACGCTCGTCGATAATTTATCATTTACTTTACGATAGATCCAGCGCCACACACATACATGCCACGCGATCTAAGGCGTATGACTCGGGTTGGCCGGGGTACGATTCTAAGCTGGATGCATGGTAGCTTTTCCGTCCTCTTTTTGCGCACCAGTTTGAGAATAGCTCCCATACCATCTTATCCAGTATCAAATTAAAAAATAGTTGGAATCGGACCCAGGGCCCTGGGCTTAGCACACACCATTGCTTTACCAATTCAGAATTCGTCCTGTAAACAGGATCTTTCATCAGTCACAGTTCAAGACAAGAGTTCATAAAATATCCCTGCAAGCTGCTTTCCTCTATTCGCTCCTAAAGATATCCACAGATTATAATTTAATAGTTTTCCGTAATATAGGTGCTTAAACAATAGCTCTAAACCTTTAAATGCCCAGAACGAATAAGACTTCCAATAATTTGGCGTTAATCCTAAAAATACAATTTTTTAAAAGTTTTTCAACGTGTTGGAAATAATATAAATTAAATGTTGTGCTGCGCGTCTTCAAGGACTAAATAATTTGTAAGAACCGTGTACAATTTCACAAATAGTGCGATAACAAGTTTCTAATTTGCAAAATTATATAGATATATATCATGGGTTAGTTGAAATGACTGGGAGAGAACTTTGTATAAACTGAACTTCCTCAGCGCCAGCGTACTTAATTCTCACTTAAGGAAGTTTGATGTTCGAATCCTGGCCGCGTAAATTGGTTCTTTCGCTTTTATTTTATTTTTTTATTTTTTTGCCTCGCCTTATTGTCCGTTCGAACTATTCATATTCAATGATAATGATTAAAATATATTTTAGAGAAATGTACCCGCATTTACTTAGAGAGATAGTTTGAAACCCTGTTGTAAAAAAAAACTCAGAACACCCGGCCGGTATTTCCGTTCAGCGGCAAACCTGACCGGTCGAGGTTAGCGTTTAGTCCGCATACCTACCGATGCGAGTTTCTTGTCACTCTATTTAGACCTGTTAAAATCAATATTTAATTTTATCATGTGCTACTGTTCCTCTCTTTGTTTCTACTCATGCTTCATCTATCTATGTGTATATCTCTATTTCTCTCTATCTAATGCAACTATCACTTTAGTGAGAACTGTAAAATAAACTACTATAGGCAACGTAAAGGTTTGTTAATTGTACGCATTACCGCGCCGTGTCCGTTCAGTATCCGGCACACTCCCTCACTGTGACGTCCGGCAACATTGCCTTACTTTCAGGATATCGTCTGCAACGATTCACTGACACTGGCAACACTGTTTCGCGTCGGGTCGGTGATGTGTGAATGTTATCCAGACACATTACAGTGGCTTCACTCTTCAAGTGTTGCTTGCTTTGTTTCTCGTGTGTGATCTAGCTATGTGGGGTATGTAATTTCAAACATGGATGACAAGAAACTTATTGAACTGGTTTATTTAAATGAAGAGCTATATAATTTATCTAATCCTAAGTACCTTGATTGCAACCTCAAGGAGAAAATATGGACTCAAATTGGTGAGGAAATGAAACACCCAGGTACATCCAATTTATTGTTCAGACATTAAAAAATAAAGATTTTTACAACAAGTTTCATCTAGCCTAAACTAATTTTAAAAAACCATGAAACTTATAATTTAATTAGTATTACGTTAATAGTCTTAAGGGGATTAAATTATTTTAATAATGTTAGGGGATTGCTATCATGTCATTAAAGTATTTACTCGTAATTTCTAAGTTACAAACAAACTACTTTTACAAACTATATAAATTACAAAGAATTTTTGTCAGTTTCATGTGTTCAACCCAAACAGTTGGCATGAAATATTCATTACTGTTTATATAAAATTATGCATCACAAATGTCATTAGAAATATTTACTCACCTTGTCCTGGTTTTAATTGTTTTATCCTGTTACAAATTTGAAATTTCTGAACCACATTTTCAAGAATCTTTTCCTTTGTACGAGCCATACGATATTTGTAAATCTTTTAAGCGACATTTAATTGTATTCCGAGATATGGTTTCATGTTGGGAATACCTCATCCCCTAAAATAACCATTACTAGTATCGGGTAGTATCATTTTACGGCACATCCAATGTTCCGCTTTCGAATGCTTTATCCAGTTTAATGTATGCCAGACCCGCCTTGGTGGCGCAATTAGCTAACGCGCTAGTTGTGTTGAGCTAGACTGCCGAGGACGGGGAGATAGGGTTAGATTCTCGGTCGTTGAACTGGGGGTGGTTTTCCCTCAAAGGTTTTCCACTCTCCCTCCACGCAAATGCGGGTTCACTTCCTCTAAATGCAATCTTCCCCATCCCTAATCCATTAGTGTAATTAGTACTTAAGCGTATAACCCGAACGGTTAGTATGATGCGGTGCTAATAATAATAATAATTATTATTATTATTATTATTATTATTATTATTATTATTATTATTATTATTATGTATGCCAGGATACATCAATACTTACTGTGGCTGCAGAACCTTGGCTAGGGGGAAGGGGGGCAGCTAAAATAAGGCCTTAAATCAAACTTCAAATGACTTTGAGATGCATTAAATTTTCAAAAAAAATTGGTAGAAGAGCACTTTAAATAACTTCTAAAGGCATCTAGCTATTAGGAAAATAAATGGTACGGCGCACCGCACAGACTTTCTCTCTCTTTCTATAAACTCGTAAGATTTCTGAACGGAATAATGTACATTGTATCATCACCACTCCACATAAGAACACGCATAAAATAATATACAATGATATANACAGACAGACGGAAATTCAAAAACCACTTTTTCGGATTCAGGGAGTCATGAAACGTCAAGATTCATCAAAATCTAGAGTTCGATTTTTTTGACGATCACCATACTTTCTCTACCTGTAAGATAGAGAGAAAGTAAAAACAGGCGAGGAGCATTCTAACTATCTTCTAGGGCCATCCAAATTTTAAAAAACTATAGGGAATGACCACTCCAAATATTTTTTAAAAGCTTTCAATTTTCAAAGTTTTGTTGGTGGAAGACCACTTCAAATATCTTCTGGAGGCATTTACTTTTCAAAATATTTCCAGGAGAGGACAATTCCAAATAGTTTCCAAAAACCCATTTTCAAAATATTGGTGTGTGCAGACCACTTAAATATCTTCTCAGAGCATCTAATTTTTGAGAAAAATTTGGGTGAGGTGCAATCTATATAAATACCTTCTAGAAGCATCAATTTTTTTTTTAATTGGGGAAGACTTCTTTTAGGAGCTTTTAGAGGCATCCAAATTTCAAAAAATGTCTGGAGGACTACTCCAAATAACTTCTAGGAGCGTCAAAATTTCAAGGATAGATTTCATAGATTTTATAAGTCTCCCCACCTCCCCTCTTTATATATTTCACACCTTTTTATATTCTCAAATATGAAGCTTGAAGACTTGTAACAAACTGCAAATATCTCTTAAGGGAATTCAATTTTCAACTATATGATCAAGTAGAAACCACTCCAAATAGTTTCTAGAGGCATCCAATTTTTAAAATATGTCTGTAAATTGTCTTTCCGAATATATTCCAGAGGTTTATAATTATTTTAAAAAATCCTAGTGACAACTACAAATATCTCCTAAAAGCAAACAATTTTCAAAAATATCCGGGTGAAGGTCATTCCAAATAGCATCTAAAGACATTCTTTTTTTTAGTTAGAAGACCACTTCATATGGCTTCGAGAGTCATCCGAATTTCTAAGATTTCTAAGAGAGGACCACCTTTAAATGGTAACGTCAAGCACTATTCAAAATAGCTTCTAGAGGCATATGTTTTTTTATAAATTTGTTGCAGGACTACACCAAATCGCTTCTATAAGTATCAAATTTTTTTTTAAATCTGGAGAATACTCCAATAGCCTTTAGGGACATCTGATTTTCAAACCTTTAACGAGTAGGATAGGGTGAGGGGGTGGAGTGGTCAATCCCGTAAAAAGCTTCTTCTTCCCCCCTAATCTGATTTTCAAACCTTTATCGAGTAGGATAGGGTGAGGGGGTGGAGTGGTCAATCCCGTAAAAAGCTTCTTCCCCCCTTCCCCATTTTATCTTATCTGCCCCTCCCTTACACAAGGTTCCACCGCTATTATTCAGTCTTATGTTTACCTTAGGAAACAACTAGGGTTACCACTTTTCGTTGAGCTGATTCAGAGATTAGAAGCGGTCTTTGCCTATCTTCCAGAATAAAATTTAAACTCAATTTTCTTATGTATGGTGGTAATTTGTAACACACCAAACATGGTGATCCGTACAGTATAATAGGATTATTTATTGGTAGCAATGTTACAGTTCGTTCTTTCACAAAGGTTATTGTTGGTTAAGGTCAATCAATAAACCACGTAACGCTGTTGGGAGAGGGGAACTCTAATGTCTGCATGGTGTTAAATGAGGGTGGGGGGGGGTTACATTACAATGCTACGTACCTGGTTAATATACTTTATAATGTTGAAAAAATAATATTACTGTTCATGTTTTCACCCTTAGTAAGCATGCTACTTATAGATACTTCATATTCTGAGTTGTATTGTTGAGTCCCTCTTTTAGTATCACAAAAGTTTTTGTATGAAATAATGATATTTACTCTTGATGTGAAAAGTTATGTAACACGGGTTTGAGGGAAAGGGGGCTAAATGTCAGTATGGTATTACATACGGAGGGAGGGCTGGTGTCACCACTGTGAAGGCTGCCTATCTTGTTGTAGAATTGCAATTCCCTGTTTCAAGGGATGGGAATGGTGACATGTTTACCATCTTCGAACTAAATTTGTCCAAAATAATAAATACTAAATTCTATAAGATAATCAGATACACCATTTCTACTTTATCTTATAAATATTGTGGAAAGAACAAACTATGACGCTGAAAATATTAATAAAATATAAATATAATAGCCATAAGATAAATAAATATACTTGCCTAGTTTGGTTGAAATGGACCTTAAATGGAAGCATGTATCTGCGTTATTATAAAAAGCAGCTGTCCACATTTAACGGCAGAATATTTCACACCTTGTAGTATGTAGGCAGTAAAGAAATATTCACAATGTTTTCATATGCATAATGCAATAGCCAACAAATGCTAGTAGTTGCCGCCATCTTAAGGCCTTAAGCCGTAAACTTTATAATTATTTGGCTTTCTCTTCTAGTGTAAATTACCAAGCCAAAACTTATCATTGATATTTTATTATAGGTAATCTTTGTAAAACAAGATGGAGTAACATCCGGGACAATTACCGGAAATCCCTGAGAAGAATTGCCACAAAACCCGTACAAGACTCCAATAAAATTAAAAAATACAAATACGCAGGGGCTTTAACGTTTCTTGACGCCTATTTTCAAGTAAGGGAACCTATTTCGAGTATTACTGCGGAAGATAACATTAAAGAAGAGGAGAAGTATGAAAGTACAACTCTGCAGGAGACCGAATATTTCGACATAGGTACCATTAATAATGTCGAGGTAAAGAATGAGGTCGATGAGGATTGCAGTGAACGCCAGGAAACACAAAAACGATCGTGGCCAAAGAAGATGGCACACACACAGAAACGAAAATGTCAACAGCCCCAAACATCAGCCTCCATTCCAATGAACTATCTCACTGAGGAGAAGAATAAAACAGAACCCCAAGTCCATTCCGTCGACGCCTTCTTAGCTGCCATCGCTCAGACTCTAAAGACATTCACTCCTTACTATCTAAATGTCGCAAAAACTAAAATTTTCGCCATTGTTCAAGAATATGAAATGGAAATGATTTTAGAAAAAACCACCCCTATACAATCATTTTCATCGGCACCTCCCACCTGAGACCTCATTCTTCAATACACAATCAACCATAATACTATCTCCCTCATTAAATGCTCCTGAATATCACATCCTTACCTAGAAACTTAGTTTTGGGAAAAAAATAAGTGCTGTAAAGAGAGAGTCTGAGGTAAGTAAATAAAATTGCTAACTACAAATATATATTTTGGTGTAAATGATTTCTTATAGAAGGTGTCCTTTTTATAATAAAGTTTTCTACTTTATTTATTTGGAGCCTGAATAAATATTGGAGCATTTTGAAGTATTAAAATAAGTTTCTTTTCGCAGTGGCTTGCTAACCGTTCGGGCTATACGCTCATATATTAATTACGCTAATGGTTTTAAGAATTAAGGTTATATTTATAGGAAGTGTACCCGCTTTTGCGTGGAGAGAAAGTAGAAAACCATTTTAGAAAAACCACTCTCAGTACAACCGATCGAGATTCAAACTCCAATATCATCGGCAGCCTAGCCTATGGCGAGAATGACGCCTTAGACCAGGAGTCGGCAACCTACGGTACGCGTGTCAAGAGTGACACGCGGTACGATTTTCAATGGCACGCTGAGCGGTTTGAATAAAAATAATATAAAACCTTTATTTTTAATTAAAACCATTGATGTGAGTAATAATTTTAATAGCGTGCTTTATTTTTCATTTGTTTTGTTTCATAATTTCAAAATAATGTCTTCAGAACTTAAATTTTGCAAAACACATTTATAACATTTTATTTATTCCGATTTATATTAAAATATAACATATTCAAGTAACAGTAATTATTTAATGTATTTGATTTAAAAACATGTCATTACATTTACATTTTACAAGATCAACCTACATTTGTTTTACAAGTTGTACTTGTTAACTATTATGAAAATATAAACGATTTGGGTGGGCTTAGGTTGGTTGGCACGCTGAACTACTTTACAACACTACTTCGGCACACCACCTATAAAAGGTTGCCGACCCCTGCCTTAGACAATGCGGCAACCGAATCGGGTTAAAATAAGTTCTGCATATCGTTTTTACTTTAGAGTGAGATTTACCTATGAAGAGATTTAAAATTACATTTAGATTTGTATTATTATTATTATTATTATTATTATTATTATTATTATTATTATTATTATTATTATTATTATTATTATTATTATTAGCACCGCGTCTTATTACCCGTTCGGGCTATAC
>CABFWB010001570.1:73658-88816 GCA_902151455.1 Timema bartmani
TCTTAGGTGGACAAAGATGCGCCTCTTTTCTCATTGATTCTATATCATTGTATATTATTTTATGCGTGTTCTTATGTGGAGTGGTGATGATACAATGTACATTATTCCGTTCAGAAATCTTACGAGTTTATAGAAAGAGAGAGAAAGTCTGTGCGGTGCGCCGTACCATTTATTTGTATATGTGTATACAGTATACATTTTAAGTAAATGGTTACTCAGAGTAACAAATTCTATGGATAAACAAAAATGCTGTTATCCTTTTTGGATATACCCGGTTTCGGATGTTAGATGTTCGGATATGGGAAATTTTTCTGTATGCATAAATATATATTATCTATCAAAAGCTACAGCTGCAGATTATATGACTTGACGTATAAACATATAAAAATTGTTTTATTATTTTTTATAACTCACTTATGTCTCTTCCGTTCTAAATCGAACTGTGAATCTTTTGAGCATAAGGCTCTATAAGCACACAGCTTACAAGATCTTAACCTAGGACAACAGCTCCTTGCGGAAAAGGATTACATGAATAATACCTATAAATAGGGGTTCGTTTGCTCATAAAGTTTGAGGATTTCGGTACGAGGGCCCGGATTTTGATGACTTAAAAATGACCCAAAAAAAAAGACTCGTACTAAATGCACGACTAATTCAAACACGCAATTTACTGATGTAAAATGCATTGAAAAGCATTTAATAACTAAACCCTTTCATTCTGCTAAATATAACATTGATTTACAAATATGTGCTTCAGAAGTGATAGCTACCTCCTCCCAATGCAACCCTCTCCAACTTAGTTGCAGTATCACCAGGAATGTGTATTTTACAACCATACAAGCGAAGAGAATACAAAGTTTATTATTATTATTATTATTATTATTATTATTATTATCATCATCATCATCATCACCGCGCCTTACTACCCGTTCAGGTTGTACGCACCTACGCTAATGTGTAATGGTAGGGTGATTGTGAGATGAATTGGAGGAACTACAGTTTAACGTGGAATCCGAACCACGGTGGAGGCCTGGTATTCCACACACATTCACAAGTTGTGATTAAAACACGTTTTGTCAGAGGTGAAGGAAGGGTTTGGCAATCAGATAAATCTGTGCCGGGACCGAGTAAATACAAAGTTCATTGTCACATTATCTTCTCATGACAACAAATTGGGGTTTGAAAAAATTTATTTATGTTTGAGCATTTATAAAATATAGATAATTAGTTTTTAAAAATACACTTATTCAACATGATTGCCTTTAAATTACTCAAAAAGTCTTATAAAAAAACTCAAAAAATAACGCAAACAAAGAAAATATTGCCTTAAATTCCAAAATGATGAAAAAATTACCTATAAGAGTTCTACAAGGGGATCATGAACAGATGTTATATTCTATACTTATGAGCATTGTGAGTGACGAACAAAAAAAAAACTTGTGCTTGTAACGATTGGAACACCGGGTATTTCTGAAAAAATACATATATCGCTTTGTGAAAGATAGCAACAATGCATAAGACTGCGTCATGTCTCTTTTGGAAACAAAGTCGATAGGTCTCGTCATACTCACGTGGCTGTGACTACGACCGGCTTGTGACTCATGCTAGACACTAGAGTGATCGGTGAGCAAAGTTCGCGGAACCTCATTACACTCAGAGATAGATAGATCTGGATCTTTCCGGTCTCGTGTTCTCAAGCCGGACTAACAGGGGGGTTCGGGTTTTGGAACCTTGTGGATAAGTCCCGAACAAATGTCGATACTTTTTTTTTTAACATTGAATTTCTCTTGAAGCAGTTCCAAGTGCTCTATAAATTAAGTTGTAGCTGTTTGTAAGACTAAATAAGCTACAAGACTATACATTGACGAGGAATCAAAAAAAAAAATTAATAATCATAATTTTGGTGGGGACATGGGTGTTGATTATTAACCATACTTTTGGTGGGGAGAGGGGTGTTGATTATTAATCATACTCTTGGTGGAGAGAGGAGTGTTGATTATTAATCATACTCTTGGTGGAGAGAGGAGTGTTGATTATTAATCATACTCTTGGTGGAGAGAGGAGTGTTGATTATTAATCATACTCTTGGTGGAGAGAGGAGTGTTGATTATTAATCATACTCTTGGTGGAGAGAGGAGTGTTGATTATTAATCATACTCTTGGTGGAGAGAGGAGTGTTGATTATTAATCATACTCTTGGTGGAGAGAGGAGTGTTGATTATTAATCATACTCTTGGTGGAGAGAGGAGTGTTGATTATTAATCATACTCTTGGTGGAGAGAGGAGTGTTGATTATTAATCATACTCTTGGTGGAGAGAGGAGTGTTGATTATTAATCATACTCTTGGTGGAGAGAGGAGTGTTGATTATTAATCATACTCTTGGTGGAGAGAGGAGTGTTGATTATTAATCATACTCTTGGTGGAGAGAGGAGTGTTGATTATTAATCATACTCTTGGTGGAGAGAGGAGTGTTGATTATTAATCATACTCTTGGTGGAGAGAGGAGTGTTGATTATTAATCATACTCTTGGTGGAGAGAGGAGTGTTGATTATTAATCATACTCTTGGTGGAGAGAGGAGTGTTGATTATTAATCATACTCTTGGTGGAGAGAGGAGTGTTGATTATTAATCATACTCTTGGTGGAGAGAGGAGTGTTGATTATTAATCATACTCTTGGTGGAGAGAGGAGTGTTGATTATTAATCATACTCTTGGTGGAGAGAGGAGTGTTGATTATTAATCATACTCTTGGTGGAGAGAGGAGTGTTGATTATTAATCATACTCTTGGTGGAGAGAGGAGTGTTGATTATTAATCATACTCTTGGTGGAGAGAGGAGTGTTGATTATTAATCATACTCTTGGTGGAGAGAGGAGTGTTGATTATTAATCATACTCTTGGTGGAGAGAGGAGTGTTGATTATTAATCATACTCTTGGTGGAGAGAGGAGTGTTGATTATTAATCATACTCTTGGTGGAGAGAGGAGTGTTGATTATTAATCATACTCTTGGTGGAGAGAGGAGTGTTGATTATTAATCATACTCTTGGTGGAGAGAGGAGTGTTGATTATTAATCATACTCTTGGTGGAGAGAGGAGTGTTGATTATTAATCATACTCTTGGTGGAGAGAGGAGTGTTGATTATTAATCATACTCTTGGTGGAGAGAGGAGTGTTGATTATTAATCATACTCTTGGTGGAGAGAGGAGTGTTGATTATTAATCATACTCTTGGTGGAGAGAGGAGTGTTGATTATTAATCATACTCTTGGTGGAGAGAGGAGTGTTGATTATTAATCATACTCTTGGTGGAGAGAGGAGTGTTGATTATTAATCATACTCTTGGTGGAGAGAGGAGTGTTGATTATTAATCATACTCTTGGTGGAGAGAGGAGTGTTGATTATTAATCATACTCTTGGTGGAGAGAGGAGTGTTGATTATTAATCATACTCTTGGTGGAGAGAGGAGTGTTGATTATTAATCATACTCTTGGTGGAGAGAGGAGTGTTGATTATTAATCATACTCTTGGTGGAGAGAGGAGTGTTGATTATTAATCATACTCTTGGTGGAGAGAGGAGTGTTGATTATTAATCATACTCTTGGTGGAGAGAGGAGTGTTGATTATTAATCATACTCTTGGTGGAGAGAGGAGTGTTGATTATTAATCATACTCTTGGTGGAGAGAGGAGTGTTGATTATTAATCATACTCTTGGTGGAGAGAGGAGTGTTGATTATTAATCATACTCTTGGTGGAGAGAGGAGTGTTGATTATTAATCATACTCTTGGTGGAGAGAGGAGTGTTGATTATTAATCATACTCTTGGTGGAGAGAGGAGTGTTGATTATTAATCATACTCTTGGTGGAGAGAGGAGTGTTGATTATTAATCATACTCTTGGTGGAGAGAGGAGTGTTGATTATTAATCATACTCTTGGTGGAGAGAGGAGTGTTGATTATTAATCATACTCTTGGTGGAGAGAGGAGTGTTGATTATTAATCATACTCTTGGTGGAGAGAGGAGTGTTGATTATTAATCATACTCTTGGTGGAGAGAGGAGTGTTGATTATTAATCATACTCTTGGTGGAGAGAGGAGTGTTGATTATTAATCATACTCTTGGTGGAGAGAGGAGTGTTGATTATTAATCATACTCTTGGTGGAGAGAGGAGTGTTGATTATTAATCATACTCTTGGTGGAGAGAGGAGTGTTGATTATTAATCATACTCTTGGTGGAGAGAGGAGTGTTGATTATTAATCATACTCTTGGTGGAGAGAGGAGTGTTGATTATTAATCATACTCTTGGTGGAGAGAGGAGTGTTGATTATTAATCATACTCTTGGTGGAGAGAGGAGTGTTGATTATTAATCATACTCTTGGTGGAGAGAGGAGTGTTGATTATTAATCATACTCTTGGTGGAGAGAGGAGTGTTGATTATTAATCATACTCTTGGTGGAGAGAGGAGTGTTGATTATTAATCATACTCTTGGTGGAGAGAGGAGTGTTGATTATTAATCATACTCTTGGTGGAGAGAGGAGTGTTGATTATTAATCATACTCTTGGTGGAGAGAGGAGTGTTGATTATTAATCATACTCTTGGTGGAGAGAGGAGTGTTGATTATTAATCATACTCTTGGTGGAGAGAGGAGTGTTGATTATTAATCATACTCTTGGTGGAGAGAGGAGTGTTGATTATTAATCATACTCTTGGTGGAGAGAGGAGTGTTGATTATTAATCATACTCTTGGTGGAGAGAGGAGTGTTGATTATTAATCATACTCTTGGTGGAGAGAGGAGTGTTGATTATTAATCATACTCTTGGTGGAGAGAGGAGTGTTGATTATTAATCATACTCTTGGTGGAGAGAGGAGTGTTGATTATTAATCATACTCTTGGTGGAGAGAGGAGTGTTGATTATTAATCATACTCTTGGTGGAGAGAGGAGTGTTGATTATTAATCATACTCTTGGTGGAGAGAGGAGTGTTGATTATTAATCATACTCTTGGTGGAGAGAGGAGTGTTGATTATTAATCATACTCTTGGTGGAGAGAGGAGTGTTGATTATTAATCATACTCTTGGTGGAGAGAGGAGTGTTGATTATTAATCATACTCTTGGTGGAGAGAGGAGTGTTGATTATTAATCATACTCTTGGNATATAACTATTTATTTTGTAATGCATTGTTATTGCAAGGATGTGTATTTTTTTATCAGTTTTAGTATAATTAGCTTATCAACACAAACTAAATCCACTAAAGCCGATGATAATTAAAGAAAAAATAATATATAGAAATTGAATAAAGCACAAACTTAACATGTTAGTTTACCTCTTTGTGGTCTGGTAAAATAAACATTAACATTTCTAAAAAAACTATACATAAGAAAGTTGTGTACAATGAACTTTGCTACATAAAACATGTCATCATATAAGTGTGGTGGACCTGTTTGGGGCAGTGGCTGATCGGGGTCGGGGATCGCCTTTCTCACCTTTCCCCGCATAGAAAATAATCAAAAATATTGAAACTATTACCTTGATGTTGTAAAGACTGACTGACTGACTGAATGTAACATCTCCCTCACCCTATCACCTACACTCTACGTGACCTAATCAACAACTTTCAACTTATCTCTAATGTGCAGAAAAACTAGTGGCTTTTAACTAAACTTTTATAGTACAGTAATTAGATTGAGTTACTAAGTTTAGTGTTATAGTGATAACCATTTACTTTTATTGTGACTGACTTTTTTTATTTAAATTACAAATTTACCTATCATAATTGTGTTTTTTCTAACATGTCCTCATTTTATTACTATAAATATTAACTAAAATTATTTTTATAAACTAGTAATATTATTATTAATTTTATACTTGAAGGAACCTTATTAGAACCAATTGCCAACCACTCCCCTCCACTGCCCCCCAGCTCACCCCCATCAACAACAGGCCCTGGATCCGCCCTTGGGTTGAGGGTTTAAATGTTGCGGAGGTGCAGGGGAAGAACTAAGTTGGATGAGGACTACAGTAGTTTAATTGGAAGAGATGTTTCATTATTACTGTGTCCTCTCTTTTTGGTATCATATATTTGACATTTAGCCTATTATATTAAATATTTCAAATGATCACAGAGAAATATCCCCTTTGGAGGATACCTTGCTATAACATTTTTCAAACTCAGACCTGTCTCCCCAACATGCGAAGAGAAAATTAGAAAACTTATTGATTCAAAATTTTGTTCTAGTTCTGCCTAAACTATTTTGTCTTAACTTAATATTTATTTAATTTTTAAACACCTCAAAACAAGCTCTATCCAATTTAAATAAGATATTAATACTACTTTTGGTGTTTCAAATTTACCCTCTTTTGTGCATCAAATTTTTTATAAATTATGCATCAACTTTGTCCTTCCAGTTTGAAGTCTTATATGATCTCTGGTTGTTATGGTGCAGATTAAATAAACATCTCTGAGAAACGTTGGTTGGATATTTATTAATTTAAAGACAAAACAAGAAAATCTGTAAGAGAAAACATAAACTAATTTTTTTTAAATATATATACTATATAGGTTATTTTTGCGTTTTTGTTTGATTATACAGTCATGTCTCATTTGTTAATTCATATTTAGATTCATTGAATTATTGTTATTGTTTATTTCCTTGTGTCGAAACTTTTGTTACTTCTTTTGCTGCTCCAGCCTATTTTTGCATCCTTAAGTCCCTAGCTAGGTTCAATACTCTCATATTAACCAGGTGTTTGTGTATGTGTGTTATAGGCTGGTGCTGAAAGAGAAGTGTCATTTGACAATGGTCCTGATGGCTCAGTGGCGGAGGACTGCTTTTTTGCGATGAGGGCGTATCGCGAGGGTTATTCCTTCAACTTTGTGGAGGGTGAGATGTGGGAGAAGTCGCCGTTCACCCTGTGGGACTTTGTGCAGCAGCGCAAGCGTTGGTTGCAGGGCATCCTGCTGGTGGTCCACTCTCGGTGTATCCCCATGCGCCACAAGTTTCTGCTGCTAATCTCATGCTACTCCTGGGTCACCTTGCCTTTGTCAACTTCTAACGTGGTGCTTGCGGCACTGTGTCCCATACCCTGCCCTCCGCTCATGGACTTTGTCTGTGCGTTCATTGCCGCAGTCAACATCTACATGTACGTGTTTGGTGTTATAAAGTCCTTCTCCCTGTACAGGGTGGGACTATTACGATTTCTGATGTGCATCTGTGGGGCGCTCTGCACAATCCCATTTAATGTGATGATCGAGAACGTGGCAGTCATCTGGGGTCTTTTTGGTCACAAATACAAGTTCTATGTGGTGAAGAAGGATTTCAAGCCTCCCATCGATGTTTAATTTAGTCAATGCACCATGAAGATGACTGCTAAGAACATATATTAAGCTGCAGAGTAATAGACATTCTCTCTAAAAGACATACAAGCAAGTAAGACTGAGCTTAAACAAATGTCTTTCTTTCATCGGGAATAAAATGAGGAGAAAATTAAATACATTTCCTTGTCATACTTAATTTCGGCATCTTATTATGGGGTATTAATTTTTGCCCTTTGCTTTTGTTGTGCTCTAAGAAATAATTATTTGTTGTAGATATTTGTCCATTACATCTTAAATGATAGTGTAATGAAACTTAAATTTTTATGTTATACATCACTTAACTTAACAATAAAATATATAAATCACAGCTTTGTGTCCTAGTAAATAGAAAGTAAAAATATTATATTTAAAGCTAAGAATCATTTGTTTACACACGAACAAAAGTATTGCTGTGCAGTATTTATAAGTGTCTTTTAAATAGGATGCTTATATTGATTTTGTTATATTTGGTGTTTGTCATCAATAAGTTTTGTCTTTATAAATATGCCTCATATTGAGGCCAGAATCTATACTAGACTCCCTTAAAATAGTAGTTTCTAACAGCTGTGGTTAGACTCTCCCATTTCAATTACTTTGGCTGTCCAGGGTTGCCGGTATATCTCTGATTTTTTGTTTTAAACCACATGCAGACAAATTTTTCTAAAAATAAAAGGCATTAATTATGAGCTTGGTTCATATATTTGTGGTAGACTTAAGTAAGTGCATAAAAAAATATTTAAAGTGATTATTTTAGTATTAAAAATGACATCACATAAAGTGAAAGAAGTCGAGATGTTTGTTAATAATTGTTTTTGTGTACCACACTGGTGAGGCGTGATCTTACAGTTAGTGTTATCAGATACCTACACTGCAAAGCAATCTCCCCCCACCCCATTCCCTGCCTCAAGAATTTTAAATGTAGAATTATTATTTTTCTGTGTAAATCCAAAAACACACAAGGAATTCACTATAACAAACATGTAAAAATAATAGTAATTGTTTTTCAATTAAGACATTAAAAAAATAGCAATAATTAAAATAGGTGGGAACTAAAGCTCTGGGGATAGGGGTCTGGTTGGGAAGTATATTTAAAACTGCTATCTTGGATACCAAGGGACTTGCAGCAGCAGGGCAGGAAATGGCTTTGTTTTCGGGGGCTTAGTCACACCTCGACATACTCAATGTAATCATAATCGCACTCCAGACTTGTAACCCCCACACCCCTTCTTTTCTTGCATCTCAATGGTTATTGTGAACTGCTGCACATTCACAGTCCAGAACTCCCAACAGATGTTGTATCCAGCCCCGTACATGGAAATGCTTCACCTTAAGCTCTCTTTTTTTTAGAGTGTTCATTTTCAACTGTTAGCACTGGAAACTCTGGATTTAGCACACCTCGACTCATTTGGAGTACCTACCAAAAATTACATCACATAATATAAATATGAGATTGAAATAAATAAAAGTAGTCTCTAATTGTTTTATTGTACCACCAACTTAGTAAACTCACTTTACTTAAAGAAAAATCTCGGCAGCCCTGTTATTGTAATTATTTATAATATATTTCCCAAAGCTTGGAAACTAAAAATCTAATGTCCACGATAGTATTTGTATGTGTGATTGTTTTATGTGCTTAGTATGTCTGTATGGATTAATTTGCAACTATGTGTAAATAATCAATGGCCTGCTTTGAAAATGGCATATTTACAATATTTTTCTGTACTGATTGTGCACTTGTATCTTAATAAGTGTAGTCGGCCAATTTATGAAGCAATTTGTTTCTAACTTATTGACTAGCAGAGTAATGAATACAATTATTAGTATTGTTTATTAGAAAAGAATTATCTTTTTGACTAAGCCCTGTGGTCCATGTAGTACAAAGTAACAGCTAAAAATAAATTGTAACTGTCTCATAATTTTTATTCCACCTGTTAAGTAGTTTTAAATAGCTAAAGTTTACATACTGAATTATACTTACAATAAAATTTCCTTTACTGTTTGTTACAGCTAATTGTGTAACAAATTAATTGAAATCATTGCCTTCATTATATACACTCCTTACTCCATATTCTTAGAATGGTTTATAAAATGTTTGTAAATGCTCATTTTGGGCTAGAACTATCATACTCATCTGATTACTTTCAAAATAAACCAAATGTATTTATCAGGAAATAAAATTTAATGAAGTAATTCATTTCAAAAGACACACATTTACCTAGAATAAGCACATTTCTTTATTACAGCATGTAGCAAAATGACAACAAATATTTCTGTATTCTTTAATTATATAGATTATATTTATTTGGAACCATAGCTAGCAGTTACCACTACCTGGAAGGTAAGGGTTTGAATCCCGACCTAATTACTGAAGGAGTTGGTCTTCATTTTGTTATCTTAGTTCAAATAGTATAAGATAGAATATATATAGAAGTGGCAGTAGTTTTACAGCATGGTTGCTAAAGATAACACTAATTAATTCAAGGACTAAGGATGATAAGGATTAATTTTAGAAAAATAAATCTGTATCAAATGTAAAATGGGATGAAACATATAGTTTGAATAATATGTAGAGCAATATTTGTATTACAAATACTTCAGGTTTAATATCTGTAATAGATCCATGTTTAAACCATATAAAAAAAAATTCATCACACAAATTCAAATTTTTAACTAAATTTTATTTAAATTGTACAAGTAATAGTTTTTTTAAATCGAACGATAGGAAATATTGAGGGACTTTTTGCTATAAAATACTATATTCAAATTGGACCAAACCAATTTAACTCTAATTTCTTTTTTAGATTAAATCAAAATCTATAAATGCTCGAATTTCTTGAGTTTTTTGAGAGAAATTCTAGTTTAAGTCAAACAACTACTAAAACTTTACTAAAATATTTGAGTATCCCTAGTTTAAAAACTATGATTTTCTAAGGTGACATAACAGTCTAGGGTTAAGGTGTTGGACATCTGTGTTGGGAGTACGGGGTTCAATCCTCAGTCCCGGCACAGATTTATCTGATTGCCAAACCCTTCCTTCACCTCTGACAAGATTTTTATTAATCACAACATGTGAATGTGTGGAATGCCAGGCCTCCATTTCATCTCATAATCACACTACCATTATACATTAGCGTAAGTGTGTATAACCCGAATGGGTAGTAAGACGCGCTGCTAATAATAATTTTAAAAAATTCTAAAGAAAGGTAGCTAATTTACTTTTTTTTTTTTTCTCAATTTATTCAACATCTGGTTTTTATTGAAAATTAAAGAGTCATTTTACTCCATGGTTTAGTGGCTTTCACTTTTCACAGGGCAGATGTCAGATCTCTTGATTTACATAAACTATGGCCATTGTATCAAATATGTTTGTTGTTAATGTGCTAGTTTGTGTTAGAAAGATACTACTTTGTAAATATAAGAAAAACTTATATATTTGTATATGGTGATTTTTTGTTATCTCCTTCAATTTTGAAAAGGCAATTTTGATGGCATATAGTACTAGACATTTTCATTACAAATAATGTTTTACTTATTTAATATCGTGCGTCACCTTTAAGCCTGTAGAAATTGAATATTCTATTTATGTCATTTATTTGCTTCTTTGTGTTGAGAAATATTAAATTTGAATATAATTTATGTCTTAAATTACTACCCTCTTGGCTATGGCCTTGGATCTACCCATGTATATTATATTATACATGGCACTAAATATATTAAAAATCTATTTACTGTTACTACCCAGAAGGCAAAAGAATCATCTCAGTTAAATTTGCTACCCTTAGAAAAAATATTTGCTGTCTATTTTTTTTGTTGTCTGAATCTATTTTGCATAAGTATTATTTTGTAATCAATTTTACTTTAAGTTAATGCAGAAAAGATGTTTTTGTTTGGAAATTAATTCAACCAGTAGGCTACCTAAAAGTAGTGTTTTAGGTGGTGATAGTTTTTTTATATCTGTTTTAAAAATAAATTAGACCAAAGTTGATGGAAATACATAAGGATGAAAAATAAAATAATGACAAATTACTGTAAAACTTAGTTTATAAAGTTGTTGAAGGAAAAATTACTGTCAATATTAACTAATGCCATTAACTACAGAAGAAGGGTTTTAATTATATTTCAAAAATAAATTTAAATGCAGGATAATTTCATATAATTAATTAAATTTACTGCAATCAATCAAATTAAATTTATTGAAATAGCTGATGCTGTTGGATACATGTGAGAAAATTACAAGCGCTATTAAAGATTTAGATGAATAGATCTATAGTTTTTGTTTAAACCATTTTAATAGTACTTCATCCATATCGCTCAGTTCTGGCTTCCTAAGTCCTTTAAATTTGTGATTTTTTTATTTATTTTTTATTCAAAAGCATTCTTATTTTTTCACATGGCTTGCAATTTTTCAATTACTAAACTAAATTTTTAAGAAATGCCAACTTTCTTGTTTCAACTGTTTGTTTTGTCACACTCAATTCATCCTCCACCCTAAAGTTTGATTCACACGTTAGCCGAAAATAGAAAGCAGAATCTTCCTCAGTGGTGCAGCAATTCATATGCTGTATGTTAACCCATGATGCAAAGCAATGCTAACTTGAAACAGCTGATTATCAACACATTTTATTTTCTAGTGGCTAAACACATACAGTAAAACCTTGGATTGCGAGCATAATTCGTTTCGTAAACGTGTTCATAATACAAAGCACTCGTATATCAAAGTGAATTTCCCCCATAATAAATAATGGAAACTCAGATGATTCGTCCCACAACCCAAAAATATTTAATCTAAAAATGATTAATACCTTTTTTATTTTCGTTATTTAAATGTAACTGTACTGTAATCAAATTTATTAATTAAATTTAATGGTGGCTGGTGTGAGGTAGATGAGAGAGAGGAGAGGAGGAGGTGAGTTATTGTTTAGGACGACTTTCACTGTCACTAACGGAATCACTGCTATATGTTGGCTCACTCAAATATTTTTCTTTTTGTGCGACTTTAACAAAGAACCTATCCAATGACACTGCTCGGCAGACAAAGCGTAACCATAGTACTACTCGTATTGCAAGATATCGCTCGTTTATCAAGTTAAAATTTATTGAAAATTTTTGCTCGTCTTACAAAACACTCGCAAACCAAGTTACTCGCAATCCAAGGTTTTACTGTATTTTAGATCATTCTCCAGATGGATGTTTTCAAACTATAACTCTGTGTCATGGCATAATCCAATACATCGATACACACGCTTTACATTAATAGGCTATTCCAAATCGCCTCACATAGGCCAATGAATCTGTCTGCTTGCTTCTGGCTTTACAGCACATGTGCTGTGAAATGCGCATACACACTGATTTGAGATGGCTGGTTCTGTGATTTGATTGCTTCTCTTGTGTCGAACATCTCAGGCAGAGCGGATGAAGTAGAGATGAGTTTAACTTTAGTAGAACAGCTCGCACTGATGAGGCAGAAATCTTGTCATTGGCTTAGAGCTCGTCACGTGATCATGTTTCTGTTCTGCACTAGTTTTTCGGCGAACAGGTGAATCCACAGTAAGCCATTTAGGCCTAATTTATTTGTGACTTCAGCCATTCTGTTTTATAGAACACTGTTTATTATTGAAGCTTTCTTTATACTACTTCTGAGGTTCTCAAGAAGTTAGAAACCAAAGGTTAGTGAGGGTGTTGTATGTTATTATAAACTAAATGGTTATTCCAGGAATGTCTTTGTGAGGGGAGCAGACGATTGTCTGCTCCCTTCACAGAGATTTAATTAGTACCACTCAATATCAAACACCGTAGCCAAGTTGTCTTACAACTGAGGTACAGATATATCCAAGTTTGACTGGTATTACTGTCACATGTAATACACATAATTTTATAATTACTAACCTTTGTTAATACAATCACCTGGGAAGGAGTTGGAGGGAAGAGATAAAATTGGGTGTTCCTTAGGGTAGCGATTTGTCCCTATTTTTGGTACACTGTTTTGTATAAGTAAATGTCTCAGATTTTAAAAAACTATCCCGTTTTCAAGTTGCAAGTTTTTTTTACTGCACGGAATTGTGATGTAGGCATTGGTTATCACAAAATTCATGTTTTAATAAAATTTTAAAAAGTAAATAATATAAGATTATTAACTTTCAAAAAAAAAATTAATTCAGTAAATAAAAACGTTTATTGAATTAATTAAACATTAATTTCTGGGTTCTTGAATATATTGAACATTAAATTGTATTTTAAACTTTATATTTTGTCAAAAATATAAATTACCATGATTATTTATTTATGATGATAAATTTGAACTATATTTTGTCAAAAATATAAATTACCATGATTATTTATTTATGATGATAAATTTGAACTAACACAAATAAAACATGTTAAAAAAATTTACTTGTGGATTAATTTATTTTTTGTTTGGAATTGGTGCAGTTAGGAAATGGTCAGCCCTTGTGTTCCCTCAATCTTAAACAAAACAGGTTTGGAGAAAAAGCCCTTTGTGAAGTTGAACCACACATTCTATTTATCCTTATTGACTTATCCTTTTTATATTTTTTCTTGTTTAGTAGCCATTTTTTCATTTGAAAAAATATGTGATCATTTTAATAAACCACTATGAAACATCAACATTTTTAAAAGTTATTTTTCTAATAATTAGTGTTTTGGATATTATTTGTGGTCCTGCCACATCTAGCCAATGCATTTTGTTAACATCGAGAAACAAAATCTTTCACTTTTGTTTAACTATCTAGCTGCAGAGTTATTTATGAATTCCCTGACATTTCCCTGTTTGTACTCACTATGTATTTTAACATTGCATTCATAAACTTTACAACTGTCTTTTTATTCCCTAAAAGATCCTCAAATTCACTAGGGGATCGAAGTTTTAGAGCGTTTGATGAATCTGCACACTCAGCAAACTGGCTTAGCTTTACTGATTCCTCTATGATGCTACCTTATAAGCTACACCATAGTAAAATAAAATGAAGTTAGTTTTCCACCCCCTATCTCAAACATATGGAACAGTATTTGATTTCTTTTGTCCACCATGACGAATCAAGGTTTGTTTTTTTTCCGACCCTATAACAGGAAATGTAAGACTAGATTGCTAACATATCCTTTTAATCAATACACATAAGCTATAGTTTATTACTTTCCAGGTAAAAAGTTTAATATGATTGTGTATAGAGAAATATGAATCTATTTTGTTTTAAGTTACTTAGTTTCCTTGGAGCCTATTTAAAAATATGTATGGTAATGGTGTATTTTGTTTGTGCTAAATTTAAATTATAAATTCTATTTTATTCTCACTTTTCCAATTAATGTATGTAGATAAATAAGTATTTTTATTCAAACAAAATGTAATTGAATATAAATTAATTATATTTTTTAGTTCGCCCACATTTTATAAATTATTGATAAAAACACTGGCAGAAGCGGATTTACACTATAGGTCCACTAGGGGCAGCACATTTTGGATTACATTCTTATTATAATATTTTGTTTTTAATAATTACATTTAACAATTATTGACTAACATTATCAAAATAGTTCAAGTTAAAATCAAAACTACAATATTTCATTTCAAGTTAAAGTCAAAACTACAATATTTCTTTTTAAATAACTCTTAAGTTACTTTGCAATTGCTTTGTAACTGACGTCAGTCTCCACTTCATAGTGTTAACTCAAGTTACTGTTGGGCATGTACTGTACATGCCTGATTATCTTTCATAGAACTCTTTTCTCAAATATTAACTAACCCCTCCCCCCCCCCACCCCCCAACACCTCTTTCCTCCG
>CABFWB010001570.1:88868-129797 GCA_902151455.1 Timema bartmani
CCCCCAACACCTCTTTCCTCCGAAACTGCCTAAAGCACTTGATAAAAAAAAATTGGGAAAGGGTAAGGGGGGCATATCATAATTGTGCCTAGGGGCGCAACCATTTTAAATCTGCCACTGAACACTGCTCATATGTTTTTGTCATATTAACATTTGTACATTTTATCTTAAACCAACAAACTTTACCAAGTTTAGATAACACATTCGAAACTCAGCAGTAGATAAGATAAAGTTGTTACAATGGTTTACCATTTCCATTGAAAATAAAAACTTGGTTCCTAGATTTTAAATGTTATTTTTGTAAAATAACAAAGATTCTAGGGCAAATAAAATGTTTCTTGAAAAACTATTCAAATTTTAAACTATTTTAATTTATAAATAAACCAAAGAAAATTTTGGTGGGACTTCGGTTAGTATATAAAATGGTTTTCCAGCATATTATAACGTGTGTAACCAGAAAGGGTACAAGACTCTCGACTGTTAGAAAAATACTACCTGGAAATGCAGTTTACTGGAGGTTTCCCATTAGCACCCTGTGAGTTATCTTCTATAAAGCTAGGTTGACACAATTAGAGTAAGCTCAGACCAAGTTATAAAGAGTAGTTTCATTGTCACGGGTGCACTCAGACTCCCCCCCAATGGTCTTTTACCTGTTCCTTCACTTTACAGCATATTTAAAGGCTACTTGGTGCAAGCACACTCGATGTAAGTTGGTCATCACCTGAGTATACTCTGATCGGATGACGCTGTCACAGTCCACTCGTATTTGGTGTATATACAATATGAGTAGCGTCCAAGTGAATGCGAGTGCATATTAGGTGTGTGCCTGGTCTGAGGGTACGCTGACTGTCTCAATTCAGCTTAAAGGATTGAAGGGGATAGGAATGAGAACATGTGAAGAAATTTGGCAGTTAAATAATTTTGTCGGCAATATAACACAGATTAATAGCTTCACGTAATTTACAAATCGAGTAATATCGATAAGTAATAACTTAGTCCAAATTTAAATACATTTGCTGAAACTTTCTGTACAATGTTAACTAAAACTAATGCTGTCAAGACTTAACCATTGAACTTGTTTAAATGATAAATGTTTTGTGCCCTAACCTTTCTCTTTCCTTAGTTTTTTGTTAAGTTTTTCTTGCAATGTTTATAAATGCCTACAATAGGCTTGAAAAATTGTTCTCTTTTTTTGCATTAAAAAAATATTACTTGCTTATTTAAGGATATTTAATCTGTAATACATTTGTAAAAAAATTCCATTTACATTGTATTGGTATACCATAAACTTGCGATATTGGTTTAGCTATTTCCTCATTAGTTTAAACAAAGTCCCTCCGGTTTTTAAATGTTACATCAATGTTGTTTGTAAATAGCTATTTTATAACACACCTGTCACCATTTAAGTACTCCATTTACATTTTTTAATGGAAAAATATTGTACATGCTTGTATAATATTTTTTTTAATATATTTGTGTGTCTGTATTGCAATATTACTAAAGTGTTTACTGCTTTAAAGGTTTAATAATAATCCTATGCCTCCAGTGCAAGTTGCACAAGTTGGATGACCTGTTTCATGTTGAAAAAAATAGCTTTATAGAAAAATCACCAGCTATTTCTACACTTGTACAAGGAGTATAACTTAGTTAAAAGTATAAGATGAATGTTTAAATCCACTCAGTCAATACTGGCTAAGGTAGGGAACACGAGAAAAAGCCTGTTTTTTTTTGTTTTTTTTTATAGCCAAAATATATCAAATATTGCTTCAATACGAACAGAGTTTAATTTTCTTCATATGGTGATATCAACAGTAATAATTGTTGAATATCTGTCATGAGCATAGCAGCATTAGATGACAAACTTTTTAAATTAAGAGAAAAAGTTGTCATCAAATTCCAGGACACCCTTGACAGATATGTGTTTTATATAAGAAAATTCAACTCTATGTTTGTACTGAAGCAATATTTGAATTATATGGACCAAAAAAAAATTGTAAAAAATAAAACTGACTAAACACTTACCTTTTCTTGTGTCTTCTATAACTCCATCTTAATAATTTGGTTTCACTGATATACAAAACTATTTAATGCACTTTTACAAAATTGTTTTCGGTAATAATATATTATTTATTTTCATTAAAGCGTATAACCCGAACGGGTAGTAAGACACGGTGCTATTATTATTATTATTTTCATTAAGTCGACAATGGTCTCTCTACACACATGTATGAGTAAGCATAGCTTCAAGTTTGGAGTGAAAGTACATACCATTGTGTTTTAAAGTATTGTAACTATTTATAATGTGTTAGTAAGCTGTTTGCACTTTTTTTTACTGGTGCTGTGATAATGTGTCAGTTTTGTTTGATTTTTAGAGTTTTTTTTATAGAAAAACTAACTTCATCTGTAATATATTTAAGATATTTGCATTTTAACACATTAGCAAAGTATATAAGAAAGTTTAAGTTACCTTGGAGTTTGGTTGAGATAAAACATTTTATTTGAAAAATAAAATAATATATATCTATTTTTTTTAAACTTCTACCCTCATGATCATTGCTGGTTTTTCGAAACATTTGATGATTATTTTATAAATGCCATAGCTATTCATATAACATTGTTCTTTATTGAACGTTACCCTTTTGCCTAACTAATTAAGTTATCTGAGATCATCACATCATACCATCCATCACATGTTTGACCAATTGAATGTTATAAATGTATGTCTTAAGTTTTGAAAATGCTTAATCCTTTCATTGTACTTTATTTTCTAATTATATTTATATGCATCCACATGCAAGCGTGTGTCTCACTTGTCATTCACTGCCAGATCAAACTTATGGTTGCTAGTATGAAGCTATAATAAATACACAAATTATCCTGTTTTATTATATTTTGTAACATAACCCCTCTTTTCCCTTTTCTTTAATTTATAGTGTGTATAACTCTTAAAGAAAATTATGTTGCCAAACTGATGAGTTAAATAATCATTAAAGGTGGAGGGAAGGAAAAAAACCTAATTACACTTACTAGAAAATTGTATCTCAAAAATTCACTTTAATAAAACAGCATATCAGAGTCGGTAACAAAATATCGAGGAAAGTCTGGGAATAATAGTTTGTTAGTAAGTTAACCTATATAATCATTTAAATTCTGGTTACAATCATAAGCAAATAATACATTTATTTTTTAAATACACTATTGCGGTAGGGATGAGGAAGGTAGTGTTAAATAGATATACCTGTACTTTGTGTGGATAGTGGGAAACCATTTGGTTAAAAACCACCTTCACTACACCTGCCAGGGATTCAAACCTCGACTGATGATAATCATCCGAAACCAGACTGATTGAGCTTGACAATAAGACTAGATTCTCACTGATGTTGGTAAATTCTCTTTTAATGACTTTATTTTGTGTTCTTAGAAAATGATAGAACATTTTATTAGGCTTAAATATTTAAGTGGAGGTAAAGTGAAAGGAACAAAGAGTTAAATCTATATTTTTTTAATTCTAATAAAATACTTTGCTGGTTTAAATAAATAAAATATTAACTCATTATCAACGTTAAGTTTGATTTTCTACATATAGTACTTTAAACAGTTCTTGAATAACTTTCTTGAGAATAATAGAGTTTTAACATTACTTTGTAAATATAGAGAAAAAATAGTTATTCAAGACACTAAAAGGTGTTCAATAATTGTTAAGATCGCTATATTTATCAAACTAAACTTTGCTACTAAAGCATTGTTTTGATTAATTATATCAAAAAATGAAGTTGTATAAACTGAAAAAAAAGCTGGTCTTCCCTTTCATTTAACCTTAAAAGTGTGTGTGTGTGGTTTTTTTTATAGATTTCTAAGTCTTTGTGTAAATTAATTTAATATATTCGTAAAATTTAAAAAATCAATCCTTGGGCATTTGTCTTAGTGTACCAGTTTTCTACTAATGAGCTAGCTAGGATCAATGGTGCAGGAATGTTTTTATTTGGGGGGGTAGGAGGGTTAAATCTAATCATTTGTTGCTATAGGGGATAACGTGCGTTTAACCCAAACGGGTAGTAAGATGATAATAATATAGGGGATAACATTTTTGGGATTAAAAAAAGGGCAAGAAAATTTAACATTTTATGGTCTCATTGTGTATTTTTCTAATTTATTTTGGGTATGCCAAACATTAGAATAAATACACATAAAACAAATTAAGAAAAATTATATCTGATGCGGCTCATCTAAAAATTATGAAACACTGAGAATTAAAGTAGGTTTACAAAACCTATGACCTTTTCATAACTAGCTATAAAATTTTCAAGTTTGTTGAGCCTCTCAGGGTATGCATTAAGCATACACAGGTGATTTAGTCTATGTTGCCTTATCATGGAGCGAAGATAGTTTTTTATGTGTCTAAGCATTGAAAAACTTCTTTCTGCATGTAGCTGGTATCACTATCAGTGTTTCCAAAATCTCTTCAGTGTGTGCTCCAAGCACATTTTATTTTTATTATGTTAGCTTAGTGAACTTTGTATCTTGCCTCAACAAGATCTTTGCATCATCTTAAAGTTTAATTATATTATTTTGAGGTAGGTGGGGTAAAATTCAGCCTACCCACCCGTCTATTCCTGCGCCACTGTCCAGGATTTGTTCTCTGCTGAGGGTCATTCTTTACTAATAGTTAAAAGCAATCCGATGTATGTATAGAAGTCATTGGCAACTATGATGACACATCATTGATTTTACTGCTAACAGTGGCTCTGATATTGGTTTTGTTTTAATACAATGTTCAATGACAATAGTACATTAATGCAAATAGCATGGAAGCAAACTAATGCTTGTATAGTGAAGTGCACATGAATAGCGAATAATGTGCAATTGTTTAACAATGAGGTGGCCCGATGGCTAAATAATTTTATAATAATGGAAATAAATAAAGATAAAGGAAAGCTTACCAAATAAGTGTAAATTAAATGAAGAAAGTTCACCTAAGAGGAAAAATGTGGGAAGACTTCAATGCTCAGAAGTGACACCTTCTTTCTTTATTTTATCTTATATAATAGAAATAGTCACACATTTTAATACAAATTTAGTAATATTTCAGCATTGTTTCATTTATCAAACAAAATAAAAAATAACTCAAACACTAAATTACTCCATTTTGAATTCAAAAATAAACTGTTGGAGTAAAAATAGATTTCGCAAAGCTTTGGCTGTGGTTGTCCAAAATAAATAATTTAAAATTTGATTGGGAAAAAAAAGTTAGTAATATAAATCATAGTAATAAAAAGGTATTCATATTTTAGGAAGAAAGAAGCTATCTTCTACTAAGGCCGGGTGGTAATCTATTGGTGGGTCATTTCCCACCGTCTTGAATTGAGAACTGTTGCACTGTTTGGGAAATGCTCTTAATAATTTGGAGGTTTGAAAGTCCTGGTTGTGGGTACAGGCTTGTCTGTCTCTTTGTGGTTTGTGTAAAAATGATGATTGTTCATACGCTGGCTGAAAAAAATCTTTAATAAGGCCTATATATTATATATTCAGCATCACAAGATTCACTGTAGTTGATATACCAAGTTATTTGAATAGCAGTTGTAATGACCAAGGATTTTGTATTACAATTTAGTAACTTTGCTGTTTAAGGATGTATCTGGTAGGTGGATCTCACATGTGGTGCAACCAGCATAGAAAGCTACTTTTTCTAGGGGGGTCCAGACCAAGGTTTATAGAGTATAAGGTTGGTGAGTTCAGCCAGTTTTATGGTTCATTTAGCGGGAGCTGATGACGTCTCTTCGTGACCATAGCCACTCCACTGCGCAAAACCGTATGAACTTCTTAGTGTAGCACGTTTAAATACATCGCCCTACGCGGCTGTGCAATACCTCAAATAAAGTGTGTTTATATGTACTTATTCAGCACAATTTTAAGATTAGAACAGTACCTTTTTTTTAAGAATGCAATAATATTATTGATACATTAAGAAACAATACAACGAAACTGTATGATCTGAGAAAAGTACAATGCAAGGGGATTTTTTATTTTTCAGCCAGTAATTTTTCATCTGTTGGAAAGTTTTAGATAATAGTCTGAAGTTGATCTTTTATTTAACAGTGGGTTTTCTAGAAATATTATTAAGTCACCGGTATGATAACTCAATTCTGTGCGCCGAGATCTAACAGCGGAGTAGGTCTGCGGTTACTCTAAGCTGTTTTTCCTACTCGCACTATAACTCATAATAGATAAACCAATTACTGTTATTATTTATTTAGTACATGGTTTATTGTTATTATATATTTCATTAGCTCAAATTAAATTATAATTTAGTGTGTTAGTAACATAAAGACTCGCCTATTACAGAGTAGTGATGGGCACAATCGAGTAAAAATAATGGAGTAACTCGAGTGTGTTGTGTAATCGGGAGTACTCAATTCTTACGGGATTACTCGAGTAACTTTACTCGGACCTTGTTATTCTTTTATTTTCTCTTTTCTTACCAGCTAAGTGAGAATTCACCTTATTGGCTGGATTGTTTACCATGCTCTTTCCATTTAAAAGGCATATTCCTTTAGAGCTCATTTTTCAACAATAGTTTCTGCTGCTCTCCAAAAAGGAGCCTTTATGGTTTATTTGTACAGTATTACCTGCAAAACTGAATTGTATATCTCTTAATGTAAATTATTCTTCAGTCAAGTGTGGTATAATACTTCACTATTTTCAAACAATAACACTTTTATTCAACAGAGACATGTTTTCGCATAAGAACATTGAAAGAAACCGTTAAATCTTTCTCCCCACAATGTAGCAGACGATAAACTTGAGCGCCACGCTTTGGACCATGGCAATGCGTATGTTTATGTCCATCCAGTATAATATAAAGATCACTGGCTGATTAAAAACTATTTATACACGTAACAATTTTATTACATGCACTACAAACGGAATTTAGCAAATAAACATGAGTTTCTTGTTAAAATAAATATATTGTTAAGAATTCGTGACAAAACATAAATTTTGTGTATAAATACTTTTATGATATTTTTACTTTGTCAACTCAAAAATATATAATGATGATATATTTGAGCACGTTTTGGCGCTTTTGAAATGGATTTTTCAAAACTTTAGTTAAAAAACTGTTCGCTAAAAGTCTGTGTCCATGTACACAGCATGTAAAAGTTGATAAGACCTTGAAGATTTTAT
Organism: Timema bartmani; assembly: GCA_902151455.1. Lineage (NCBI taxonomy): Eukaryota > Metazoa > Arthropoda > Insecta > Phasmatodea > Timematidae > Timema > Timema bartmani. The sequence continues at coordinate 96,051 of CABFWB010001570.1, forward strand.
TTAAATAGTTTGCTGCAATGTAGTTATCGAACAAAGTGAAATAAGGTATTTTAAAACTTAATTACATGTGTTTAAATGACAAACTTTGTGTAGTAGTTTTACATTCAAACTATCATTTAGGGCTTGTAGGAAGTAATACTATATTATAATATATTTAAAGTTGGCTCTCAGCTTTTATATTGCTTTCAGATACCATATTATATGTAAGGTTCGATAACTATAATAAAATAAGGTCACTAAAAACCTGATTGATTTTTATTTGAATGACAAACGTTGTGTAGTAGTCTTATGTTCAATCGATCATTTAGCTTATGCTTGTAGGAAGTATTATTATTTTAGCCTAAATCGACTTATTTAAAGAAACAAGTTTTTCTTGATTATGCTCTTAAAACCTTTTACTAACCCATTTATTTCGTTTAACTAAATACATTTATATATCTCATATATTCGTAAAAATTAGCGAATGATGTCGAAATGTCACGTTGTCTTGTATGTGTGTAGGATATAAGGAGATACCCGAAAGTTTTTTCTCTCTTAGACTGTAGTGTGGAAACCATGGCTCGAAAATTTTACTCGCATATGTCCATCTATAGCCCGTTTCACTCTTACTCTGCAGTAGAGGTCTTATGGAGCGCGCAGTTGCCAGATCTCACCCACTCGAAACAATTGGACAGCTTTTACATTCAAACTTTATACACGCTATGAAGTTTGAGCTGTCAAGAATTGTGTATTATTCTGTTTATTAACATATTAATGTCAATTTGATATACACCATACACTGTCACCTACAATGAATAGGTTGGAGATCGAATCCTTTCAAAGATGGTCTTCCAAAGTACATAGGCTTATAAAATAATATTCCCTGTTTGCATGTGAATGTGTGTGCACTTTTATAAACAATTAGGCCTACCTAATTCATCTTTACTATAGTAAAAGCTAAAACTCAATAATCAAAATAATAACAAATTAATATACAATAGTTTTATAAATTAAAATACTGGTCATTATAAAGGAGGGAGGATTCTAAAATTTATTCAAGCCTTCTATGTAACGTAAATAACATATTAGTTTAAACCTAAAAAATACCTTTATGCTTCATCGCTGTCCCCGCACAAGGGCGTGACTCCATCAATTGTGAAGTAGTATTTAGTGGATGGTCCAGGTAGCTCAAAGTTTTGAGAGTGAGTAGGTGGACTTTTGGGTTGAGGAGATGACACAGGGGACGATGAGGATGATGAAGTTAATCTTATTAAAAACTGCTCCTCGTCATCCTGCAGCTCATCTGCTTTCCACATGTCATTTTCAATTTTTTTGACGTGATTTACATAATTGAACCAGTTTTCTATAGAAACCTTTTCATACGCTGCAGCTATTAAAGGCCTCATATCTTTAACCTTAAAACTAGTATTGTTCATTTTAATAAATGTTTTTACCTGAGCCCACACCATCTCTATAGGGTTAAGTTCACAGTGATACGGAGGCAAACGAATGACTTGTCGATCCACCGCCTTCGCCATCTCATCCACTTTGTATTTTTCAAATTTTTGTTTGTGTTGCGAAACCAAATACAGCATTTCCCGTTTCAACATTTCGTCATCAACATCAATGTTCTTATGGATAAGCCACTCAGCTATTTGAGCTTTACGCCATGATGTGGTCGGGATCGCTTCACACCTTCTGCTGTGATAGGCTGCATTATCGATTACGATAACAGCTCCTTCAGGTGTATTAGGAAGTAATTGTTCTGAAAACCACTTTTCATAAACGTCACCATCCATTTCGTCATGAGCATCTGCTGTGTTTTTCTTGCACAAAAACGTGAGTTCAGCACCTTCAACAAAGCCATTGTCATTTCCAGCATGAACCATCGCAAAGCGTGGTCCGCGAGCCCGTGGTGGCTTCAGTCCCGTGCTTAACCCCTCAAGAAATGCTTGCCGAGAACTCTGAATGGTTGTATCTTTCCACTCCTTGGAAACGCTATATCCAACATTTACCCATGATTCATCTGTATAAATAATAGGTCTACCTTCAGCTCTGAACTTCTTAATATCCTTCAAATACTTATGACGCCACCTAATAATGTCATCCCTTTCAATGAAAGCACTCTTGTTACCCCTTCGTTCATACTTAAAACCCATCTCCTGCAAAAATCTGTATAAGGTAGCTCGTGAGAAATTGGGCAATGTGTCGTCTGCGTTTACCCTCGCTAAAATAATACTTAAAGTAGGGGGCAAGTTGTCGAAAAACATGGAATGGACAAGACGACGAACACCACTTTGTACAATAGCATCGTATGTGCTCGTTCTTGAATTTTTTTGTTTCCCTTTTCTCTTTTGTTTTCTTTTTGAAGGAGTCCGCAAAGGACCACATTTTTGTTCCTCTCTTAATGCGTAAATAGTTCTTTCAGAACATTTCGTGGCTTTACATGTTTCCCTAACCGCTTTGGTGACATTCATTGTCTTAGTAAAATAATTGAAAACGTTCATTACTATTTGACGTTCTTTGCTTCTCAGTATACCTATGCTATGCAATTTTCTTTTTACTGTTTCCATGATAAATAATTTTAAAAACTAACACTAAACACTATGAATCAATAGTCAATAATATATAAAATGATAATCCCATATAAAGTAAAATATATTATAACTAAAAATATAAGGAATAATTAAAATATAATATGATCAAACGTTTGATCCAAATAACAATTAAACCACCAAACACTCTTAGCACTCTGTACGCCAAAATAATGACCGTAACCCGTAACACAAGACTAATGGATCACAACTGGAGAGAGGCTTCTTGGATGGATTTCAAACAGCTGTGCTTTGCTTTTCCAAGAGGACTGTCATCAGTAGGATTCATTGGTGTGAAGTCAGCAGGGTTATATTTATGTTTACAAGGAGTGCTACGCCTGAAGACTGTGCTTTGACTTTCAGCATTTTACACTGATTTAAATCAATAATATAACAGAGTAAAGTGGCTGAGAGTATGTGCACGAGTATTTTCCTGAAACTATGGAAAATAACTGGTTAAAATCAACCTCAGATAATTATTTTGTATTAGGTGGATGTACTTTTCAAATAAGTTTATTATATCAACACACGACTTACAAACTACCCTAATACTAATAAAACACAACATCCAGTCCCATAGCCGACAATTTACCAAAGATAAATCTCAGACCATACCAATATCAGACCTCTATCTCAGTTGGCTCACGCTCTAACGACTGTGCTAAAGTGTTTAATTAACGCCAGTGAACTCGACCAGGATTCGAACCCGGGCCTGATTAGAAACTGTGGCAAAATGTAAATGCGAGTGTAAAATCTTAGACCTCTGTGGGTAGTTGGTTTCTTAATTCAAAAGCATAGTTTAGTATAATTTGGAGCTACATATATAATGTATTCTCAAATTTTTAACATTGCCTTGGCAAGTACTATAGAACCTTGTTTATTAAACTATAATTACAAACTAAGATGAGTATAGTGAATGTTTAAGTGGCGGAACCTTGTATTTTGTGAAACAAATATTATCAATTATGATGTGGATGGGATGAACTAACGCTTCAGTTTTCAACGCTACAACTGTATAACATTACGCTGCTCTTTAAGACCGGACAGAGCTTAAAGTGAACTACACCCTCTTCAACTTCAAAACGCTACCACGCATAAATGGGGGGTGCTATTGGCCCATAGTTTTTTTCAAAAATAAATATGATCTTTTCTTATAATTTCTTAAACATAATGTACCCAAGCAAAATCAAAAGAAAAAAAGTTTCCAACAAGACAACTTTTTCATGTTTTACTTTTAATATTTCAGGAGGTATAATACGTTTTAATTTTTTTTTTAGCATTGTATTAAAGATATTCCTTTCAGAGTTTGCAGACGTTGTTCATAACTATTATAACAGCCACCATAAAATTACTAGCTTTTCCACACAATTGTAACTAGACTTATGACGTGATACATTTGGAACCTCATAAAACTTTGACACAATGCATATTTTCGTATTTTGAAAAAAATAGTGATTTAAAAACATCTATGGTGGTTTAAATTGATTTCACAAGATGCATAAATGTATGTTCATTAATATGATATGCTTATTTCATAGAAATAACGACGTCAAAATGTAAGATACATAATGGCAACTCCGCTTGGTAGAAAAAGGACAGCGCTAACGGAGAGATCAATGAGTTGGAAAGAGATGGTAATAGTCCATAAGAGCCTGTACTGCAATTTGAGAGTGAAACGGCCTATAGTTATATGATAAAGATAGATGATTTATGCCAATTCATTATATTATAGAGATCACTGATTTTAGGTCATAGCTTTGCATAAGTATTTTAAAAAAGATCTGGGTAGTTTTCAAAGACATGTTTGGAAAATGGTAGCACTGTTTATCTACCTTAGTCTTTTGTTGTTTATATTTACGATATGTTTTCAAATAATATTTTTGAAAAAGATTTTCATACTAAAGGGACATAATATGATACTACCGTAAAAAAGTAATAACACACTTTTTACAGACTTTCTTTGTTGTGCAATGATTCATTCACTCCGTATTGTTAGATTACAAGGTTTGTGTTTGGTTCAAACATTCAGGATTGGATGTAGGCCTATCTTTAGAAAAAAATCATTCATCCCCATCAAACACTTTCTTATTCCAAATTCAAGTGTATCGCTTTGTTTTGTTAGAACTCATAGTGTTGTCAAAGATGTATCGGAATGTGATAATGAGATAGAAGAAAGTTTAGCTACAAATTTATTCGAAGACGCCGAAACTCAAGATTCAGATTCATTTAGAGATATCCTATACCCTAACTCCAACGACCCAATCATAAAATTACTAAATTCATGTTCCTCAGTGCAGAATGTGTTTGATGTTGTCAAAAAAAATGAAAGCTGTATTAATGCCTGCCAAATTAGTCAGGCTGTTTTAGTGTTGTGGAATCTTCAAAGAATATTTTACAATGTGTCTATTCGAGAAAACAATGAAGGAACTGCATTTGTGTCTTCATCGGATCCCAATACTCTGCTTGAAAATTATATCTGTAAAGTAACAAATCACTCAGACTTTGAATTACTGCTTCACCTTGTTGAGCAACATATAGATGAACTTTCAATTGATGCACTCACTTGTACTCTTTTATATCTTAGAAAAATGAATGTATCAATGAATAAATCTGTTATACTTAACTTGATGGATCACTGTTTGTTGCTGCTAAAAAATAAAAGTGTTCATTTCCCTTTAACGGCTCTGTCTCGATTTATAGTAGCAGTGAATCAGCATAAAGGACTTTGGACAGTGTTTATTTTACAACACACATTACCGAATATTCTGGAGTGCCTTGGTATGCAGCATTCTATGTACCTATCTAGATTATGGTTTTAGCCTTATAATAATAGATCTAATAACAAACTTAGAGTATATTTCGATTATACTAAGTTATGTATGTAAACCATGTCACAAAAAAAATTAGGGGTCCTGTTGGGGTGCTAAAAAAACTTTCCTACAAATTCACTCCGAACGTATTAAAGCCCATATTTGCTCTGGTTAACTCGCACTTGTCCTACTTAAATGTAATCTGGGGTAATACTTTTAAAAGTCATCTAATACCACTAATAATACTACAAAACAGAGCACTAAAAAATATTTTTCGGCTGCCCAGCGGTGAGGACGGCTACATTAAGCTTAAAAGGTTGGGTATTTTAAAATTAACAGAAGCTATTTTTTTTTGATACAGTTGCAATGGCATTTAAACTTGAAAACAACCTAACTATTAATAACCTAAAAATTGGGGCACACAAAAAGGGGAACTACTTTACAAGAAGTCTGAATAATTATTTCCAGAACAGAGTAAACACCACTACTTTTGGACTCTACTCAATAAAGATTAAGGGACTAAAATTTTTCAATATAATACCACAAGAAATAAAGATGAAGAAACTTAGTCTTTTTAAAAAGGAAGTTAAGAGGTACATTCTGGAAAATAATTTTGCCCAGGGGATATGTGGGTGAAAAGGTATCTGAAATTTTGTAGCAACTGATGTGATAATTTGAGCAGAATTTGTATGTATACTGTACTTATTGTTTTTTGTAAAGGTTTTTTTTATATACTATTATTATTAAATTTTTTTTAAATGTTACTATCATTGGGATGATTGCATCTAAAATAATGTGGCCGGGTGAGGACAAATAATTTATACCCTGTAATAGATCTCACTTTCCTAAATGTATAAAATATTCTACAGTAGAAAATAATTCAAAACCAAACTCACCTAAGTGATGCAGTAAAAATATCGTTGAAAAATGAGTAAAATTGCCTGACTAAAGTTTTGTGTATATTATATAGCCTATTATTACCAGAGCAACTTGAGATCTGACAACAGCAGAACCATAATAATACAAACACAGCAAAAATAGAAAAAAATAATTTTTATATAATCAAAAACACGTGCACATCCCCTAATGATTTAACATCTAACAAACTCACACAAGACTCCATTAGAACTGAACTTAAAAACATGGTAAAGATCCGAACAAACACACCCAACGCAAGTCAACTATTAAAGTAGGCCTATACTAATATATTTTAAGGCTAATTAATATTGTATAAATATATTATTAGGTTCTTATCCACTTGCTACCATTCCATTTACTAATAAATTAGAAGCTCAATTAATATTCACAAAATAAAAAATTTGACTTTCCTAGTATAAGATGTCATATTGTAAGGAATTATGGATCAAACCACATGTTTTCATATAGTAGGCCTAGGGCTATGTTTACGTTTAGATTTAGATTTTGGTGAGTTGTATTTATAAATTTTGTAGTTTGGAAATGTTGTAAAGATAAAATAAGTATAAAAAAATATAACTATAAATTTAAATAGGATCATTTGATCCGCCGTTTCCCTGTGAGTATCATGAAAGTGTTAAATGTTGAATGATATGCTATCATAAGTAAAACACAGTGTAGGCCTAAGTTATTATAATGATAATGGCTCAGGCAATATTCCCATTCAATTAATACATAAGCCCATACAAGTTAGTAATCTAGTTTATTTTTGGCCTAAATCAATTATTTAGCAAAACCACCAAACATCAGATGGTTAATTTGCCAACTGGCCAAAGGAAATAATGAAATGTGAGTTCTTATAGTAAATTTCACAGTGATAGGCTATATTTCTAACCATCACCAGAAATTTAAATTAATAGGCTACCCCTATATCAGTGGGCAAGCGCTCATTTGGCTGAGCTAAGGTATCATGCTTAGGGATCTAGTCATAATTTTAATTTCTTCTTTAACTTTGATGAACTCTCACTGGTTGTTGCATGGTCTAACTCATCGCTCTTGTGTTAGACTGGATTGGCGGTGAAGGGGAGTTTGCGGTTTGAATCCCAATTGGGTGTACTGAAAGTGATTTCTCTTAAATGACTTTACCTCCATGCAAATTAGGGTACATCTTATACAAAAAAAAAAAGCTTTTTCAATGCTATAAAATAGTTTATGAGTATGTTGTAGATATTTGTCTATAAAAACAATACCTTTTAAAAAAAGTATTTCTTTCAACCTAGTTAAATTTGTGTAGGCCTACTGATTAGCAAATTAAATTCAAATAGGCCTATAGATTTTGAAACCTTATCCCAAGAATATTTTTTTTACTTCCATTACTGTTTCCAGCCTGAGGCCTCCGGGTCCCTTTTTTATTCACGCCAAATATTTTCCTCTACCAGCTTACTAGGCCTCTCACACTTCATATGCATCCTAAGAATATAAATATGAAATCGAAGCTAAAAATTAGAACATAAACTTACCTCGTTTTGCAACATTATATGTAAAGGTTTAAGTTCACAAACTTGCTCAGTAAAATTAAATAACCAATTTTGTAGGTTTTTATCCAACTAAGTAGGCCTAGAAAGCTAAGAACTTTGTTACCTGAAGGTTTTTTTTAAGTGTACAGTTTGGTGTAGGCTACCCAAAGTAAATATATGGTAGTATTAAATTAGTCTTGCTTAACATACTATATGCCATCTATTGAAATCAAATATATAGGTTTTGATTTTCTAATGTAAACAAATAGGTATAATTTTATATATATATAGAAAATCAAAACCTATATATTTGATTTCAATAGGTGGCATATAGTATGTTAAGCAAGACTAATTTAATACTACCATATATTTACTTTATATATATATATATATATATATCTATCACACCCTACCGTCAAATAGTTTTTTTTAACTCATTAAAATATGAACAGTGTAGTAATAAAAAAAAAGCACATGCTTCCCTTCAAAAGAAATTTGCTGCCATTTTCTAGACAAAAAAGTAGGCCTAGCCTATCTCTCTTAATGGAATGAAATAATGAAAAGTACTGAAAATATTTTAACTTACACTCAACTCTGCTACCTATTCAAAAATAATTTATTTCAAATTTAATAATATTATGTCACAACAATAATCAAGTTTATCATATAAACTACACCACCGAGGCGGGTAAACTAATGTAAATTTGTTGAGAATAAATAAATGCAGTCACAACAAGAACAAAATACTATAGAGGGTGTAACTTGGGGAAAATTATAAACAGAGAAAGCTAATACCATATAGGCCTAAGCTAAGATGGCAAGATACAATATAAATTAAAGAAATATATTTAATTTTTATTTACCATGATCGAGGCACATGTACACCTTTTTTTTAAAATTATTACCCTTTACGCTTTTAATGTTTAAGTAATTACATTTGATCTTTCCCCAGATTCATGCAACAATGTTGAAGATTTCAGACTAATAACAATCTGCTTAATTGGAGTTCATCGTATGGTTTGTGACTCAATGCTGGAATTATACAAAAAGCTGGCACACAAACTTTTAGACGAGAAGCTTATCACCGCAGAGGACTCGCATATAATCACAAAGGCGGTGTACTTCTTAAATTATCCTCACTGGTCCCACTGCAATATAGACATCATTAGAACTCTCATGCTTGTACTTCAAGGGAAGATTAATCAGTTAAATGTTGAGGACCTCATCAAGTTACACAAGGTATTTTCTTAAAGTTCTACTAAATTTGTACGCTTGAGTATTTTGTTGCTTTAAACTTTTTTTTGAATTGTATTTTTCAAGAATTTACTATGTCTGGCAAATTATCAGCCTGAAACCTTATAATTTAATTTGACTAGACTCAACTTCCACTTGGGTACAACAAAACTCTGTAATGAGAGTTGGTTTTCCTAACTATGTCAAATGCAAACTGCATTGTTTTATCATATTCTTTATATTGAAAAAATGACACCTGGACACTCTACCCCTTTTGTTATCACTAGGTACATTTCCCCGACATAACGTAGTACCTACCAATACGTCACAACACAGTCACATCACCTTGCTGACCGAGAAAATTCCACTAACTGAACTTTGATACTTGGTTACTACCCCCCCCNCGACACAACGTACTACCATTACGTCACAACACGGTCACGTCACCTCACTGACCAAGAAAATTTCTACTAATTGAGCTTTGATACTCTGTTACTACCCCCCGTTATTTGCTTATAAAACAAGACTAATCCACTTGTAAAGAAAACACAGTGAGGCTAAGTTCAACATAATTATATTAATGAGTAAATTGATTAACTTTAATGGCCCACAATATTGTTAGTCGAATGAAACAGAACACACTTAAACACTCTAACACACTGGCCCACTGGGCACTCAAGACTGTTTTCCGTTTGACACTGTTCTACTTCGTGTGGCGCATGGGCCAGCCCTGTCCCATTCAACAATTTGTACATTACTGACCTATTCTTATGCACTCCACCTCTGACCTCAGTGGGCGCGAAGTGCCATCTATTGACACACATTTCAAATAGTCCTCAAGGTGTGACGTAGGTGGTACAAAACGGAAATTGAAACCAGCACCGGTGGCCTCATCTAAATATAATATTCCTTAAATCGAAAAAACCAGGGTATCTAACATCAAAGATCGGGGAAAACTGGAAATAACTGGGAATTTGAAGTGGTTCAGGGGAAAAACAGGAATAAGTCGAGAATTTGGTAAATTAAAAAATATCCGGGAAAATGTTGTTTTACTCAAAATATGAAATATAATAATCATTAAATCAGTAAATTACAATGTTACTTAGGTTATCTTTTGTTTGTAGCTGTGAAATATATTTTATAATTTTATAATTCCTAGTAGAGTATGTTAATACAAATAACATTTTTTTATTTAAATCTTAAAATTATTATTATTATTATTCATAAAAAAGATTAACAAAAACCTTGGGTTGGGAGGAACAGAAGGGTGTGAACATACTTTTAAGTCGGGGAATTTTAGGAAACGATCAGGGGAAAAGTCAGGTATTTCATTGCTCAAGTTGAGTAGACACCATGATAACACCTGGATATGGGTTTTGAGCCCGGGCTCTTTGGATTAGTATGCCAATGCTCTTCCACTGAGCTATCCAGAAGTCGTCCCGTGTGAGGTACTGTAAGTCACCAACAAAGAGTAAACACGGAAAGCAGAACAATGCATTTTTTACATTACAGCCATGCATGTTTTTTGTAAGTTTCTACGTTGAATTTTCTAGTAAACTCTCGATTTTTAGTTTTTCTAGATCAATATTTGGGGTCGGTCTACCAAGTTTTTTAATTTCTAATTCTAACTCAAACTCATTAACAACTATTTACATAAACTAAGTTGTTTTTGCAAAAAAAAAAAATTGCGCAAAATTAATTTTGATATTTAAAATAAGCACTAAAACAGTAAATTATTATGAACTAATAACTTTATATAATTATTATAATAATTAATTTTGTACAAATTGAAAAAGAAAAATCAAAGTTTAAATTAAAAAACATTATAACTGGTAATAACACCTTAGTTGATCAAAGCAAATCGACAAGTTCTCTGTCAAGCTGTGCACCAGGCCATGTGTTAAAGGTCCACTTTAAAACTAACTTGCAATGTCAACAACCTCTATTCTTCTCGATGCGTATGCCCAGATTGTTGCACGCCCTTAGAGTTTAGTATAAGTACAAGGATAGCGCTAGCAGTCAGGAAAACAAGTGGAATAGTAAATAGAATACACGCAAGAGCATAGCTGATTTTAAGAAATATATTCTAAAAAAAATCAATTCATTATGAAACATTATTATTTAAATAAAATAATATTGAATACTATTTTGTGTGAAATTATAAGTGGTGAACTTACACCTGCGCACTTAAGGAGGAGTTGCCACTGGTTGCTAGAGAGTTGACAAACATCTGAAGGTTGGGTTAATATAGTATTGGTACTTACCTAGGCGATAGTAGAGTTCCTGACAGCATATCTCTGAGCTAATTTATACTAACTTGATTAGAAAATTATGTTAATTCTATGTGGTTTATTAATTTGAAAAAAAAAGTAATAATTATACCACCCTTATAAACTTTTGCATCAATTTAATAAATTAGATTTTTTTCAAATCTCTTTTTATAGAAACATAGCCATTTATTTGAAATACAAGATAAAAAAATACCAAATACTCAGACTGCAATATTTCATAGTCCTGGAAAAATCTTTCATAAATAAATGTTATTTTTGCCCTTTTCTCAGCCCCACAGTCCCACCTTAATACATAGTATATGATGGAAATGTGGGTTCATCAACTACTTGAGCTATCATTGAACCACAACTACTGGCAACTCGGGGTCGGTGTTTATGTTGCCTCTTGAACATAATTGGCTTAGGTAAAAAGGTCAAGTTAATTTATCATCCTAAGTATTGTTAAATTTAAGGTTTGAACATGTGCTGTTACAGGTGTTTATCAGTCAGCTAGAGCCTGCCGATTTACTGCCAGAGATTCAAGAGTATTCTAGTCATCTACTTTCTCAGCTTGATCATAGAGAAAGCTCCTCTTCAATATCTTTTCCAGCGACTTGTGAACTTCTTGAGTGCATGGTGACCTTCTCTACTCCCATGAAGAAGAAAGTCTTTGAGCAGCTGACAAGGAGATATCTCAAGGAAGAAATATATCCCAACGCCATGTCACCACTTTTCAACATTCTGAGGAATCTGAAAACATCCGACTTGAAACTATGTAATGACTTCTGGTCATTAACTTTGAGATTCCTCAGAGATCATGAATCAGAAAGGGAGGATTACAAACTCTTGAGAATATGTCATAGGTAGATATTAACGCTTCATTTTTTTTCTTAGAACTTTGTAGATTAGTCTGGAGGCTATTAAGCTAATTACATAGTCAAATTCTTAACTAATTTTTATTTAAGGGCCTACTGACATATTATTATGTAAACAATTTATATTCTACTTATTTCTTTATTCATACACTAATTTAGGATTATAATAATAAAATTTTCCCTCCCTTCTGCCTGATGCAGAAGTAAAATAATCTCAATGATTCTAAAAATGTTAATTTTAACTTATATATCCATACTTTTTCTCACTTTTCTATCTACATTGGTGTCCTAAGACAAGGTGAACAAACCATAATTGCCCTTTCTTCCTTTGTCATATTGCCATTACAAGCAAACCTACACAGCCAACCAAAGTTTGATTTATTTTCAACTAAGTAAGTTAAAGTGTGACATTGTGACAAAAATTTTTAATGTGCAAATTATCAACACTGCTGCAAATTTCTAATACCAAATTCAAACGATGTAAAGAACCTCACTTTTTGTGTGTGCACTGGAATGAATGCCTTGACTAAACAATTGACAATTGGAATGACCATGTAATAATGACAGGTAAGGCCAATTCACATTATTGGTCAGATCACGGTTGGGTCACTGTCAAGAAACTTTGTATTATATTCACATTGCACAGTCAAACCATGCTCAAACAACAGTCTGCAGTCACATTGTTACAACGTGGACAGACATTGTCTAAAAATGTTTAAAATCATTCAAATGTTTTTCTATCCACGCTGGCAATTATTTTGGATGAAGAAGCCCACTTGTCAAACACTAATAGTAATAAGCTTAAACATATCTGGGTGCATCAAATATTAATGAGATAAAAAAACAGAAATTGAGTTTTTTTACTTCTCTTATCAGCATAATTTAACAATTCTTTATAACTTTTCACCAAATCTATTAATTGTTCAACCATTTTGTTTATTATTAAAGTGTGAGTAGGATACACAACTAACGACAGACCTACTTCAAGTCAAACCACTTGTACTTTGATCGGAACCAAACCATACTCAGACCGTCTTGTTCACACCGGCTGCGCTAATCAAGCAGTATGGTCACAGTCCAGTCAAAATATCTCTACAATAAATTACCGTGGCCGCTAGTTGACTGAGACCACTAATGGGAATAGGTTGATATAAGTTACATGTAAGAATATTTGACCAGATCGCGATCTAACCTCCTATGTGAATTGGCCATAACGTGGTGGAACCTTTAGCGGGAATTAAATCTTTCACTATCAAAAGATGTATCATGAATCAAAACAATATTTGAGGCAAGTCACATTACAGCTCATGCACAACACAAACATTGACAAATATTGTTCACACATCTGTTTACATCAACATGCCTCCTTGATAAGGAAGTTGTTAGTTAACTTAGATGGACTTCAGATGTAGGCCTACATTACAAGAGTTGGGAAGTGCTTGTTGCAAATAATGTTTCGGGGATCATTGTTCACCTTAAGCTTCCTGTTAAAGTACTGTGCCTAAAAGTTTCTAAAAAGGTTTTCTTTTTTCATTCTGTACCCCCTCCCTCCTCCAATCCCCTAAACTATGCCCTTCTATACCTATTCCTTTTACACTTAGAAACTTAACTTTGAAAAAACATTTTTATGTCAATAAATATTCTAAAATCTTATCTTTTAAAGAAATATCACGTTGAACTGTAACCAACCTATACAGTGGCCATTTCAGCACAAAAACCCATGTAATTGATACACTATAATGCAAAGGTACATGCACTTCAATAACAACTTAGGCGGCACTTTCCGACACTTTGAGTTTGAGGACCAAATGATTCAGTGGTTGTGGCAGGAGTTGGATTCAGGCAACTGCAAGGTTATCCCATCCAAGTTCTCGCGGGTCGCTGCTTTCATCTTGGCATATGGGAACAGCAGGGTGCCTGGGGACGACACAATACTCACCATGTGTATGACCAAATTGATAGAGATGGTGCCTCAGTTCACAGAGTTTGACTGCCTCAACATATCTAGAGGATTACAGGTTTCTATACTTTATTTATTTATTTAGCACTATACACTTTCTATACTGTAGATTCATAAACACTCTATATTTTCAAACTTGACATTTGAAACAAATGTCTTTAGAAAATATATTTAAAAACATTATTTTATTTATTTATATTCTTACATGGTGTACTTAGTTTTAAAATGTGGTTTTGTTATTTAAAAAGGATATCATTTAATTACATAATCTCTCTTTGTTTAACAATGAGGAGGCCAAGTGGCTAAATAATTTTATAGTAATGGAAATTGATGAAAATAAAGAAAAATAAACTAATAACTGTAATAAGTGGAAATTTAATGAAGAAAGCCCATCTAGGGAAAAAAAATGTGGGAAGAAGTCAATACACAAAGGTGACGACATCTTCTTTCTTCCTTCTGTCTTCTATAGTAAAAGGAGTCATACACCCATTTAAAGACAAATAGAGTAATATTTCAGCATTGTTGACTATTTAAAACAAAAACGAGGGAAGAGGACAACACACAAACACTAAAACTTCTACAATTTGAATTAAAAAAGTAACTGTTAGAAACAATGTGATAAACAGTAAAAATAAATTTCTCACACCTTTTGTTGTGGCTATGCAATATAAATATTTACATGAAACAATTAAGTGAGTAGTAATAATAATATTTAATTCATCATAATATGTGCATTTGTATGGTTGTAATTGTACTATTGGCAGCAAAAAGCCAACTACCGAGGTGATGGTGGCTGCGTTATCTGATACCTCGTGATCTTAATTGATCACACATTTGTAGCCGACGATTTCCGCGCGTCCGTTACAGACTTTGCCTTAAAATATGAGTGGAGAATAGCCCTGGGCATGGGATGATTCCTGGATAACACAGTGGTTAGATCATTGGTGTACTAAGCTACAGGTTCTGGGTTCGATTTCTGAGTCCAGGTGTCATTTTTCAAATTAAAGAATTTTCCATATTAGTTTGAAATATGCTCTTGTATTTTGTTAGCCAATATATTTGTGTTTGGTTCATAACTTGTTGTCTTCAACAGCACACAGGATACACTGAGGAACAAGCCAAGATGATTTCTAACCATTGACTTAAAGTGCATCGTGACATGACAGTGAATGACATGGCTGTCAAAATATTATTTACTTAAAAAAAAATCATACAGTGCTGGAAAAAGTTTTCTTTACTAGCTATTATTTTTATGTTGGCATGCCACCCAAATAGTGTTCATGGCACATGTGCCATAGATTTGCCATTTCTGGCCTAGAGACTATACCATTTTACCGATCAGGCTAAAACTTGGTGTTAATGGTTTTAAAAGAGTTTTCCTGGGCGTGTTTCGAAATTAGGTATTCAACCCTAAAATGAAGGGTAGTTTACTGAAGTATGTAGGAAAAAGACTGCAAGGAAAGCCTTGAAAGAGATGGGAGGAGCCAATAACAGAAAGTGTTCAAGTGAGAGGAGAAAAATGGAAGAAATTACTTAATGGTGGAAGGATAGAGGAAGATGGAGGCATTTTATTAAACTGACCCGGCCACAGGCTGGAAACAGTTGATGATTATGATTTAATTTAATAAACTAGCATTTGGAAGTTGAAGATATCTAATTTAGTATTGTTTACAAGATAACTGTTGGTTCATATGCCTAATATTACGAGTAATACCGATTTATTAATATCTTAGCCCGGCATCTAAACACCAATATACAATTTGACAACCCTATCGAGACTAGCTTTTTCTAGAGGTTAGTAGAGGTACCCCTAGAGTAGGGATTGATAGAGGGGTGGGAATCTGAAGGGAGTGATGACAACTAGAAAAAAAAATTGCTACAAAGTGATGCAATTTTCAATAGGGGAAGGGAATTAAATAAATAATATTTTCTACATGAAAGCTGCATTTATTGAGGTTTCATCACTTTGGTTTTTTTTAACTTACAATAGTATATAAACCTTTAGTATTTATTTTTCTTAGCTGTCCAATAGAAGTTTTGGGGAGACTTAGTCTCTTAGTCTACTCTGACACTACGCCCATGGTGAAAATATTTATTTGCATTGCAAAAATTAAAGTAAATGTTATAAATGTATATAACATTATAATATTAACTTTTTTTTATCAATTTTCATCAAGTATTTTAAACTAACTTTTTAATATACTTTGGTAAACACTCTCTTATAAAATAATATGTAATCAAAATGTAGGCTTAATTCACATTGAAATTTAATTGTTTTGTGACATAGGTAGCAGTAGAATTACGCCGCCATAGAAGAAAATTGACTTCCCAGTTCATGAGTCAGATAGTAAGCTTAAATACGGCCTTGGATGGGTGGGCACTCAACCGAGTTGACAAAGATGTGTGTACTTTGCCGCAACTCAACTTGATCACCAGAGCGTACCTTAATAGGAGAGGGAACCGCAATGTGCAACTCTTTGAAAAGCTTATTTTCAGGTATCTATAATTTTTGAGTGCGTGCGTGTGTGCACGTGCGTGTGGGGTGGGCGGGTGCACGTGCGCGCGCACACACAACATATTACTACCCATTTGAAATATTTACATATTTACACTTGTGGGATAAGGATTGAGAAAGAAGTTATGTGCAAGAACCATTTTTTCAATTTGAGACGAGAATATATAAAAGTATTGAGACATGAGAATGAGACAAGAAAATATCCTTTAAAAGTACAAAAACATAAATTATGTTTATGAAATTTTATATATATAGTTTAGAGAGTTCCTTTTTGACATTTGAGATGGTGCTTGTTTTAGATTGTCTTATAGTTCATTCAAACACTTTAGATTTAACTCATACACATTTTAAATGCAATTAATAAAATAGTGATTGGCAGGCCTTTTTTTTTCTGGAAAAAATGTTGGTGGAACTCATCCAATACCTAGGCCTAATCTCTATATATTTTAAAGCAGTCCCATGACTGGAGTGGTTGCCCTTTCTGGGTCTCTCCTCAACCTCCCCTTGATTTCTCCAACTCCTAAAATACTCAATTACTGGACAAAGTTTTGTTTTATTGATACGCATAGGAACATGCAAAATTGAGTTTTGTAGAATATTAATATATCATGCAAAATTGAGTTTTATACAAAAATAATATTTCTTCATTGAGTGAAATGTGTTAGTTATAAAAAATAAAAAAATTACAAGGCTAGTCTTATAACCAGCCACATATCTTTTTAGTTTAGATATAGCCTAGCCTACCACTTGATAAACTGTTTACTAAAAATTTAAAATATTTTCCACAGTTTGGCCGTTTCTCATGCTTCTTCATCCCTCTTCCTTGTATTGCTCTTAGTGTCTATGGCAGAGTGATGTACACGAAGTAGCCATGTCCTTACATAGTTTGAGGGATCAAAACTTGTTAGAGGGGGTCCAACAATCCTGATGAACATGAGGTTTTTATGGTGTCTGCTAAAAGAGCAGCCCTCTCTGGTGTTACAATTATGTTCATTTGTGAAAAACCCCTCTCACACTCACTTGATGACACTGGAATTATGTGTATTGTGTACTTAAGGTGAAGGAGCTTTTTAGACGTTGAGTCTGATGATTTTGAGAATTCCCTGAAAGTACAAATCATTTCCCTCTCATTGAGTTGAAATCGTTTTTACAGTTCAGAGACTTCTTCTCCAAAAAGTATGTTATCTTTTGCCCCTGCTGGCCAATTCCTGGAATCTAAAACCATAGCACACTTTGCCATTTCCACATCACTACTAGAAAAAAGTCTTTTTTTGGACAGAGTTCTTCAAGCTCTCATAAAAAGCATTTGGTGAAATCGGAGGATCACCCACTCTGCCTTTCTTGTGTAGAACAACACCACTAAACTTCAGATTTGCAGCAGCTTCAAGAGACTTTTTATATGTTGGACCTGGAAATTCTCTTCTCTTCTCAAACACTTCAACAAGATCTTTGACTTTGATATGAGCTTTGTAAAGATCCATGTTTCTTTCTTGTAGGTCGAGTTTGACTTCTGCCAATTCCTGGAGAGCATCATCACACATCAGTCCAAGATCTAAAATGAACTTAACTGAAGTTATTTTCTTCAGCAGGCCCTCATACATAGTCCGATCCTTTCTGTCTCTTGTATTGTCTTCCCTGGCTTCTTCAAAATGCAAAACTAATGCTTCATAATTTTGTCATACTGTAGCAACAGTGTTTTAGCCGGAGGCAACCCATCTTGTGGACAAAATTCTTCCTACTTTAGAAACTTGAGTTTCCAGCATTTCTGCACAAACCTTAAGCTCTCTTGCATTTTTTGGATTTGCATGGTAGATCACATAATTTGTCCAAGAAACTTTTAAATTGGTTTATACCACCGGCTTCTTTTATGGAATCATGGACGGGCAACTCTTATCTTGGATTTGCACATTGCCACAAGACAATAGAAGGAAACTTTTCTTTAAAAAGTGTTGCAACACCACTGCGAGATCCAAACATGACAGCCACTTCAGCCCAAGTCATTGCAAATAAATGAGTCCTCATAAATTCTTCATTGAATCCTAGTGACTATAGGTGTGACATCAAGCTTGAGAATATTCCATTTGCAGTTACACTCACCAGTTCAATCAATTCAATAAAAAGGTTCAGAGGCTCCTTCAGACTTATTCCTTCAATCATAACTCAAACATAAACTATCAACATAGATTCCTGGCTCACTGTTGTTGACTCATCTATAATATGTGAAATCTTTTTAAGTCAATGATTTACTTTATTAACATTTTCCTCATTTCCTCTCCTATGTGGTTAACAATGTTAATACACAAGTTTTTTGAATGTAATATCCTTTCTATATCAATTGCATTCAGGTCTTGCAAATTTATCTCATCCTCAAAGTTGTTGAATGACTGATTCTTTTTTGCTACCTTATAAGCTGTACGAAACACCTTACTTGTTATTTCTTTTTATCTAGTCATAGATTTTAAACACACATTTTCCAGTTTCTCTTTCTTCGCATCTTCCTTAATTTAACTGCAGCTTTATGCACAGCGCTGTCTTTGTGATTGAAAATTTTCTTTCTCAAAGATGTTAGCTGCTGTTTACAATTTTCTCCATTACATGAAATTTCACAATTTAGCCACTCTTTGCTCATTCTCATTCCCATTTCTTTGTCAACTCCTACATTTCCAACTTTCTTGCATGCTGCACAGCCCAATTTCCCATTATCATCGAATAACCAGTCATTTTTTGAGGGGAATTCATCTTGAGACACACTCCAACAGCTAGGCCATGCCTGCTCAAGCTGTAAAGTTAAAGAATCAGAAGAAGAGCTAGGCCTAGGCCTACAAACAAATTTTGTAGGTCTAGTTTGACTGACGGTTGGTTGTGGTGACGGATGAAGTGAGACCTTACCTTCAACTTCATCTGTTTTCTGCTTTTCACTGGGAGGTACACAAAAATATGATGTTATTTTCTTCATTTTTGACAGAGAAAATTCATTAAGTTTATTGAAAAATAAAATTCAGTCTAGGCTATACTGTGAAAACTCCTTAGCAAATGCAATATGAATCCTTAGTCACCATTGATCAAAACTACCACTGTAGGCCTACATTACACATTATAATTGAAAGACAGAATAGTAAACTAACTTTTTACATGATCTTAACTTTACAAATTCATGAATCACAACAAAAAAACCTCTATGAAAATGAATAGAGAATCTAGCCTCAAAATGGACACAAACCTCACGATTTCTCATGTAATACAGTGCGACCAAACTCTATTTTACCTCATTTATTCCCTTCTTATGTAGTAAACAAACTTGTGGATCGTTTCTGTAATGTCAGGAGCTGTCACAAGGTGCGCTAGTTATCGCGGTGCAAATATATACTTAGTAATTTTACATAAAAAGGTTTTTCAAAATATATTTAAATTTTTTCATTTAATTTTTGGCCAAAAAGGTGCCGGAATGCCGTTCCGGTGCATTCTGGCAGAAAAAAAACACCCTGGTGATAGGTAGTTACAATGAACACCATTTATAATTTAATTTTGTATTGTAAAAGCTTATATTGTCAAAGTTTGCTATTAAAAAAATATTTATAACCAAAACATTTCTTAATAAAGGCTGTTTTTTGGGGGGAAATGCGACCTATTTTTGGATTATACAGTATTATTGGAAATAATAAATTCCCGGTTTGGTTTTTTAATTTCTTAGGGCCATTATTTGCTTCTTTTTTTTTAAATTTCTCAAATTTTCGAGATTCATTTTTTTTAAACTTTTGAGACAAGATCAAGATTTTTTTCTTGAATTTTTGAGATATTTTCAAGTCTCGCACATCCCTATTAGAAAGATATAATTTAATTTTGAAGAAATACACCAACATTTGTGTGGAAGGAGAGAAGGAAACAGTTCATGGAAAATCACTCTCAGTACACTTTCCATGCAGCTAACCCTCTCGGCACAAGATTGTTAGGGTAGTATACCTTAAAATGTTGCCCAACCAGCCTTTGAGAAGCTTTACTTGTTTGAATCTTAATATGGTTCAAGTTCAATTAATAATCTTCACATGGTGTGAAAGTAGTCATAGTACCCACACCGATTCCCTGGTGGACTAAGTTGTTAGTTTCGCATTGCATAAGGCTGTCATCATTGGCAAGGTCAAGTTTGGAACCCTAGCAGGGTGTACAAGAGATAGTTATCCATATGTGATTTATTTCTCCACACTAATGCATACACTTTCACTAAAATACCCTCCTCATTCCTTTCTTATTAGAGGTAGGTGACAACATTTGTATTGCAATACACACATAATGTATTATAAATGTTGGTACCTTCTGTACAGCAACGGATACATTGTGTGTGTGTGTGTGTGTGTGTGTGTGTGCATGCGTGCGTGCGTATATATATTTATAGAGAGAGGGAGGGAGTTCTCAATAAAATGTTGTCCTACACACACACACCCATCCACACACACACACACACACACACACACACACATATGTATATGTAGGGGGAGAGAGAGATAAAGGCATGGATCAAATTATGTCCTATTTCTTTTCTTTAATGATGATGAAAATAGATGTGCACAAAATTAATAAAACATAAATATACAAACAGTCTTGACAAGCTTATTTTATATTTCAGTAATAAATGCTACTTATTGTCATATTTTATACACATTAAATTGCTGTCCATCATTTTGATCTTTTTAAGTGTTCATCTTCATATACGATGAAACTGTACTCGTTAAAATCTCTCCAAAGAGGTCAAGCTATTTAGTTCAGACAAGGAAAATGTATTGGTGAATAAACCTTGATACTGATTTGATTGCCAAAACTCGCCTTTTAGTTTACTGTTCTCTTCCATTTCTTGTTCATTAGGCACTTATTTATTTGTATGGTGAATAAGCACTTCATACAGAATATTACGTTTGAGCCATTAAAAGTAAAATATTTGTGACTGTTGCATTCCAATGACACCAATGCACCCAAAAAAGATAGCTCTAAATTGTTTTAAATTTGAATTGTGTGATTTACAGATACAAGAGTTTTAACAGCAACATTCGCTTGTCATCTCGGATTGTTCGTGACACTTCCCTGAATCTCTTAGTGACAAGTTGTTTGATACCAGAGACGATCGATCATCTTGTTGGTTATGCTATAGAACAGAGTGAACACCTCCTCGGTGACACAGTCGAGAAACTACTCCATCTGTGTTATTATCTAGGTTACACTCCTTCCCACAGTGACGAGTTCCTTGCGGCTTCTGTGAATGTTATTTTCAGGTATAGCATTCTAACAAATAGTCTCTCTTCTTTAGCAAGTGAATATGGGTGAAATAAATGTCAAATAGTGATTAACTTAAGAAAACTGAAACTTGATTGTTCACTCTCGCTAAGTTTATAATTGATCTATCACACACATTACCAAATCAAAAAGTTAGGAGTGAATGAAAACATGGTTAGATTGACTTTTCATAATACAAGTAATTAGAATGCACAAGAAGAAGCAATAAATAGTTACAGTCCTGTCACCAGCAGGGATGTTGGGCTTGATTTGAGAGTGGAGATCCAAGGGGGTACTTTTCCCCCTTTAATAGTTGTCCCCCTTGTATACAGGCGAATGTTAGTGGTTTATTTATATTCACTCATTCTGCAACCTTAAGTTGCTGATGGCCTGAATAGGCAGTAATTTGCTTAGCACTATAAAAATAAACTTTTGTGTGCTTCATCTGGCAACACTCCACAGGCGACCACTGTATGAAGATATAGCATATTTTAAGAAAATTATTTTTATTAAATTGAGCCATATTTCTAGCATGTATCTCTTCATTATTAACTCTCCTGATTTTCTTTTATTTTGGCTAGGTTACATAAGTTTATTATGATTTAGAGGTGCGTCAACACTTGCAGGTCATTAGCAATTACATAAGTGTGTTGAGTATTTGTATGATTGCTTTGGTTTTAATCATTGGGTCTCAGGTACTTGTAATTAGGCATTGTGTAAAGTCATTCACAATACAAATTAAAATGTATTGAAATATAATTATGGTTGGATGCTAAGTCCTTCCATTTTTAATCAACCTAATAATTTCAAATACATTCAAATAATTTTACATTAAAGGATAATGGGTTTTATTTTTAGCAGGAGCTTAATGATTTTGAATTCTCTTATTTACTTCAATAAACAGTAAACAATTTACCAAGAAATATTAGTAAAATTGGTCGACCCATCAAGTAAATGGATGATGGGAGACACGAAATAATTAATTGTAAATTAGGAGTCTGCAAAATCATTGTTTTAAATTTTGAGTTGAGCACAAACCAGCTTTTTTGAATGCTCCCTATTGTTGAGTTGAGCAAACCATGAGTTCAAAACTTAAATATTTAATTAAAACTCAAATAATTGTATCAAAATAAGACTTGTATATTTTAAAATAAATTAAAAATTATCTTTGAAATTACAATACTACTAAAAGTTTTACAATGAATAGACCATATCTCAATTACACATTTCTCAAACAACATACAGACAAATAAAGAGAAGAGTAAACCAAAAGTCATCCATCACCAGACACACAATACAGCACATAAATAGCCCTACACAACAAGATATTAATTTCCAAACATATGAAATTGTTGGGCTCAGACCCGAGCTTCTATTTAAGTCTCGGACTCAAACTCAGAATTTGAATACTTTCAAACCCTTATTCAGTACACCGCACAGACGTTCTTGCTCCTTTACCAAAAAATGGAGATATACACTTTAAACTCGTAATATATGTGAAAAAAAAAGACATTATTACATAATGGAAAAAAGAGCATCACATCCTACCAAAGAGCATGAATGAAATAATAAACACTGTTACAGAAACATATTAAAAAAATTAAAAGAAAAGGCACCATCTCAGTTCATCAAAGAGCATAACAATTAACTACCTATTTCCTATAGCTCGAAAATACTTGATTTTATCAAAATATATTTCAAAGAAAAGTTTGTTTTTTTAATAGTTATACAACTTTGCAAGGATGAGTTAGTTCACATCTCAAAGAGTTGCATAGATATGATCAAAATTGGAAAGTTATGTTCATGGAAAGTACCTCAAAGTCATTTTCATGGAAAAATAAGATGTACCATTTTGTTTGTAATGAAAAACAATGTCCAGATACAAATTTTAAACAAAAGGGTTAGAGTAATTTTGAGAAAAACTTTTGTTTCTCTTTTCACCCTTGAGTAAACTATCCTTAATTTTGGGTTGAATATTTAATTTCAAAAATTTTTCCAGGAAAGCCCTAAATAACAATTTTTAGCCAGATTATAAAATGGTTTTGGCACTAGGCCAAGATACAAACACACAAAGAGACAGGTGGCATTGCAAAACCCACTTTTTGAATTCAGGGTGTCATGAAATGCTAAAATCCATCAAAATCTTGAATTAGATTGATTTTAATATCACATCTCCGAGGGGCTGCATTCTGCAAGAAAGTAAAAACACTAGTATGAATTTAATTTTCTATGTGGGCAAACAGTTGATTTTGTTTAACAAGTCACACACAATCCTCCCCTAAAAACAAAATATTACAAAATATACACACATCTTAAATTTTTTTTAAAGAAGTCTTATTAAGGTATGTTAAATAATAAATTAGCAGTTCCTTACCAAATCTAACTTTTTTACTTTTTTTTTATACAGAACGTACCAGTCTATAGTAATTGTGAATTTTTGACCTCAAGCTGGATCTTGACATTTCATTTGTCTCCAAGCTCAACAAATTGGCTTTTACAATTATTTCTGGCCCTCTATCTGTATGTCTGTATGTGCCTTTACTGAAGAAATGGTTTAACAGATTTCATTCAAACTTTTCATCCAAATGTTATATTGTCATACCTTGAGGGCAAATCATGATTTTTAATTCTATCTCTAAAATGAATGGGAGTTTACTGACTTTTAAATTTGAAATATTTTAAAAATGGCTATAACAATTTGGTTTTTCATTATAAATAACACTGTATACTCATTTTTTGTTTAAAAATTAATCCAAGGGTGGTTTTTGGATAGTCAATTTTTGAAAATTTTGTTCCAAACTGCAATAGATTGTATGAAAAAAAACTAATAAGTAGGTACAATATGGGGTAGAAAGTGTTAACACATTTAATCACATTATATTTGTACTATTTTGAATACTAAATGCTTCAAGTTAAGCTTAAAATAACAACAACAGATTGTCAATGGTTTACATGCCCTTGAATCATTCATTTTCTTAAAATAATTCCTTAAGATGGCCATCATTATATGCGATACTTATTTGTATGCACTCCTAGAAACTTGACATGACTTTATGCACAAAAAAAGAGTAATTACTTCAACTTCCACCTCATTTCTTTCTTTAAGTTCCTACATTGTTTTTGGATGAGTCATGTAAACATGATTCTTTAACATGCCCCAAAGTCTGGTGAATGGGGTGGCCAGACAATGTCCCCAATAATGAAATGAGGCACCCAGGAAATATTCTTTGATGCACCTCTATTGATTATCAGGCTTTGTGGGCCGCTGCCCCATCTTGCTGGAGCCACAGGTTGTTAGAATCCATGTTTTTATGTTGACGTTCAGGAAAAAAAAAAAAGATCAAACATCAATGAAGGTATTTTGAAAAATGTTTCCTGGACACTGTATTTCACAATTTGGGGACATCACCTGTGGCCACCACGCTCACCAGACTTAACAGATCCAGGATTTTTCTTGTGTGGCATGTTAAAAGAGTCATGTATACACAACTCGCCCAAGAACAATTCAGGAACTTAAAAGATATAATTGTGGTGGAAGTTGAAGAAATTCAACAAAATACATTGTGCAA
Organism: Timema bartmani; assembly: GCA_902151455.1. Classification (NCBI taxonomy): domain Eukaryota; kingdom Metazoa; phylum Arthropoda; class Insecta; order Phasmatodea; family Timematidae; genus Timema; species Timema bartmani. The sequence continues at coordinate 121,550 of CABFWB010001570.1, forward strand.
GGTTGTGTCAAGTTTTGAGGATTGCATACACATAGGTATCGCATATAATGGTACCCATATTAAGGACAGTGTTTTAAAATGGGATAATTCAATGGGCAATCTTTTGTTATTTTAAGTTTAATTTGAAGCATTTATTAGTTAAAATAATACAAATATATTGTTGTTAAATGTGTCAACACTCTTTGTCCCATCTTGTCCAATTGTTCTTTACCATTTATTTTAAAACTTCTTTACAGGTATATATCCACTAAATAAACTCTCTAATTGACTGGACATAATTAGTCCAGCTAGTGTGTTTGATACATATGACATATTGTGATGTAAACTCATTTGTAAATGATTTAATTTTACAGAGACAAAGAACGAATGCTAGGGCTGTCACTGCTGCATTCAGCCTTAGCATTGTGTTTTTTCCACAAGTTGCCAGAACCTTTGGTTAAGTATATATTCACAGTCGACTTTTTAGAAAGGATGGATGATGAGATATCTCAATGCTACTCTAAGGTGAGGCAGGTCAAGAGTAACACACATGACACAGCTTTGAAGGGTACTTGGGGGCTAATTTAAGTGCAATAAAACATTTATGATTCCAATTTTAATCCTTAAAACCACGTTTCTCTGCCTATATACCACTCTGACACCCTTTTATACATTCCATATATTTGGCTGCGCCCTTGGTTTGAAACTTTCTCATGTCCAGCCGAGATGATTCAAGTAAACCCTTAATTGAGGACATACTTAAAATAAAATAATTTATATATTTTAATTAAAAGTTTATTGTAGACGCACCAAATTAATATAAACTAAAACAAGAATGTTTTGATAAAATATTTGTGGACTTTATTATAAGCTTAAACACATTTTTGCCGTACCTCTGGAGTATCATTTCATTCCTGAGGAAACTTAGGCTCCTTTTTATGTTCAAACCATTCTTCTAGCTTTATAATTAAACATTTGTTTGATATTTTACTACCAAACTAAGTAAGTGCAAAATAAGAATGTTTCGAATATTTTATTCTGATTCTATTACTTATTCTTTTGTTTTAACAGAAAAACATGATCTTTCACACACGACCAATTATTTTGCAGCCACTAAATAAATTAATTCTAACTTTTGGAGGTATTTTTAGATGGTTTGTTAAGTTTGAAACTTAACTCTTACATTTCTTTTCACTTTTTGAGGTATGTTTTGCTATGCATGGAAGAGTATACAGGAAAGAGGGGAAACACATGAAAGGGAATGAACACAACATGTCTTTTACAATGAAAATAAGAACACAGTTTACACTTTACATTGTTGCCGCTGGACCCAGCCATTATCTCTTTGTTCAATAACAACAAAGTAAAGTGTGAACTATGTTCTTCTTTTCATTGTGAAAGCCATATTGTGTTTGAACCCTTTGATGTGTTTCTAGCCCATTTTCCTGTGCCTTCGTCCATAGATAACAAAACTGTTACATTTATTATTTTATGCGTAACAATCGTGTGACTAAATATTATTGTTATAAAATATCTGTTTGACAAAGTTCTTCCTTTCGTCACCTTTTATAGGGTGCACTAGGAGATATAAGGTTATATACTAGTTTAATTTCCATCTATGATTAGTAGGAAATATGCTTCGGCGACCACATGGTCTAAGGCATCACTCTCAGAATAGACTGCCAATGACAGGAAAATTGGGGTTCAAATCCCGATCGGGTATACTGAGGGCGAGTGGATTTTTCCAAAATAATTTCCCTCCATGCAAATGCATGTATATTTCCTCTTAATTCAACCTTCCTAATCTCTAAATTAATTAATATAATTAGTATATATGTGTATAGCCTGTACAGGTAGAAAGGTGCAGTCCTAAAAAAAAGTAGGAATATAATTTGTTTGAAAGAATGACACTAATTGCCTGCTACATAGTTTGGAAAATTCATATTTAAACATATTTTAATCATAGTTATTTTTATAGTATCTACCTTATAAAAAATTTAGTTGTCTCCCAGAAATGGCAACCTTCCCAGTGAAGTTTGTCAATGACCTTTGATGTCTTGTAGACCTTCAAGCGAGAACTAGAAGAAAACCTGGTAAAGTGGTACTTTCCTCCATTGAAATGTCTGTCAAAGGATTCCTTTAGGAGACATGAAGCTTTGTGGACAGGTGGGCCATTCCAAGAGATGAAAACTTAATGAAAAAGAGTGTCATACTTAGTGTTGCGGTTGTGTGAGTGATTGCCTATCACTGATCCAATTGATTCACACATTGCTTCACTGCATATTTTCATGGAATTCTCCAGGACATAAAGGATGTCAGGAATGTTATGAAACACGTTTTCATTTGTGAATGCTTCCTCTCTCACGGCATTACCAAGAACTATCAAGCTCGGTTTAACTTCCATAAACTGTAGATTTTTGAAAAAATCTGTGTTCAAAAGATTCTTTTTCAAGATTTTAAATTGAGAATCTACTGCATCAGTAGCTATTGTACATCCACGATTTTCACTAACCCAGTTTGTTAGTGTTTGTAATGATTCTTGAATTTGCTCTTCTAAAATTTTGTTTGAAGCTGAAGTACTCGTTAAATACTTGCTGCTGAAACATAGGTGCATATTTTTTACAATTGGAGGTTCTATTATCCTATGTTCTAGTGTTTTTAATAAGGTTTTACACAGGGGTTCCAACTTTTTCCTTGCACTTTTGAAGTCGCATACATCTGGTTTGTAAACTAACAACTCCACATCTTCTTCAGCAAGTGACTGGTCATCTAGTTGAATATTCTGGGAATGGCTTGAGCACTGGTCGTTTTCATTTATCAATAAGCATTCCTGATAAATGTTGTTCTTCAGGGAATCCATTTCCTTGTTAAGGGATGGGAATTTTTCTTCGGATATTTTTCCACTCTTTAATTCCATCATCATCTCATTAAGTGTGCTTTGCAAAGAGGCATAGGAATCAAATATTGTCCAAATACAAGCATTTATATTCAGATAGATACAATTGAATTTTGTGATCAATCCTAATATGTCAATCATGCCAAGCAGTTGAAAAATGAAACTTGGCTTTGAAAACTTTTTCATTTTCAATGAGAATTTTTAGCATCGGTATTCTTGCCTTGCCGTATACTCTCAGTACGCTTCTTTTGTAGATCAATAAAAAATAGCTTAAAATCTCTCTGAAATGTTTTGTAAACTCGGAGTTCACTTTGAACAAAACGAGTGTCCCGAAATGATTTTGGATTTAATATGTCCACTTTTATTCCTTCAGCCAATGCAAGAAGTTCTTCATATCCAATACCCTACTTGTAATTTCTCATTATATTACCTATAACTTGTACTTGATTACAGATCCACATTAATGATTTAACTTTACGAACGTCATTCAACACACATTCTAACCTATTAGCTATGTCCCACATAGGAAGTAAAAAGTCATGATTTAAATATTCACACAGACCTGCCAGATTTTTTATCTACACTAAGATCAAAATATTGCCCATCAAATGCTATACCATTCAGCTGCACTTTTAACTGAACACTTGCACTTTCAAGGGCATTGTGCAGTTTTTCAACGAGAATGTCTCCTTTGTGTGAAGTACCACATGGTGAAATGTCAATCACAATACAAGTTTGAACACCATCTACAAGAGTAATCATGCAAGTTATTTTATATGTTCTGTGCAATTTTGTAATTTTGTCTGCTGTAATAATAATATAATAATATCTAGCACCGCGTCTTACTACCCGTTCGGGCTATACGCTTAAGTACTAATTACGCTAATGGATTAGGAATTGAGTTGGTTGAATTTAAAGGAAATGAACCCGCATTTGCGTGGAGGGAGAGTGAAAAACCATTTAGGAACACCCCCCCCGCCCCAGTTCACCCGACGGAGATTCAAACTCGATCTCCCCGTCCTCGGCGGTCGAGCTCAACACGACTAGCGCGTTAGCCAACTACACCACCGAGGCGGGTTTGTCTGCTGTAACAAACACAAGAGGGAGATGGTTAGTTACTGGATTTACTGTGCTTAAAAATTTACATATTTTGCTATTCATAGTAATAAATATGTTTTTTCTAAATGCTCTAAAAAATTCTCTGGAGTGATTAAGTTTACCAACATCGGCATCATTTATGTAATGCAAACTTAGTAAACGTTCAAAAAACTTTCCCCCTTTCCCTTCTTTTACTGCATTGTAGGCAGCTCTGGCAACACAGACGCCCACAGTTTCGTGTTCCTTTTTTTTTTACTAAAGTATTTGTTTTTTCCATGGAGTCAGAGAAATTAACATACCATTGATGTGCTTTTGACTATAAATGGTCAATAAGGTGAATTTTATTTCGAAAATCAATACTTTTAGTAGGCTGTAGCAACTGCTTTTCCTCCAGAAGAGAAAAAATCCCAACATTTCCAGTTTTAAGAAGCGATACCTCTTTAGGGATGGTTTTGTAGTTTTCTATGCATGGAGAACACTGCACTATTGTAATTCCACTTTGCAAACACGACATAAGTTGAGAAATCTCTGGAACCAATTTGCTTACTCTAATTAATTTAATTTTTGCTTTAAATTCTTCACTTTCCTGTAAAAAAAAAATACTGGTAGCTCATTATATTTTCTGTTAAACTCAGACTTTATGACTACACTATTATCCCAATGTTCATTTGGTTTTGACAACTCATCAACTTTGTTATTAAGATGAGCTAAGGCATTACATATTGTAATTAATTGTTTATTGGTAACAGTAGGCTTACCGGTACCAACATTTAATTTTACATCTTGAGAGTAATAGGCAATGGAGTGTAATTCCGGGAGGCCTTGATTTAATTGTTAATTTTCATAGACTTTACGTTTTTTTCGTGGACTCGCCACTACTGTAAGGTCTATCACTATCAACCACACTAGGGGAAATACTATTGCTATTTACGACAGTGAGTTTTTCCTGATCACATAATTTATGTTTTACAAAACTTGCAATACTCCCTTGATCCTTACTTATAGGTTTTTCTTGGGGATGTTTATTAGATATGTGATATCCAAACTTATCATGTCTGCCACCCCATTCACAATAAGCACAGTTGACGTCTTGTTTGCTCTTAAAAGTCGACATAATAAGCATTTGTTTCACTAAACCATCTATTTTTTCATAAAAATTTATCTATTGTACAATGTACAGACCTTAATAGGTCCACTAAAAACAACAATTTCATGGCTACACAATTATTACAATATGCATATCACGAGTTTAAATAAACTGCACGCACATTGCTGTGCAATTAGGCCGCGATATAACGGGTGACTGATTTCAAACTAAAACAAAACATAGCTCACCCTCCCCTCCCCTCCCCCGCCTGCCCGCCATAACCCTGCCTCAAATTTCCCCAAGACTGCTTTAATTTCCCCCGAACCTCATTCGCGTGTTCAGACATATTCTGCACCCCTGCCATAGGTTTTTTTTAATAAGACACATTTAAAAAAATAGTAAAATGTTATCATTGTTGGCTGCAAAAAAAATATGTTTGAGTTTTCTCAAAGGTCCTTCCTACCAAAATCCTAATGTATATACTTTTAACATGTATACATATACTGTAATAAATAATAAAATACATTTTAAATGTTCTAAGTATCTTTTGAGCTTAACCAACATTCAAACATTATGTGACTGTAAATTTAATTCTCTATTAAAGGTACTTGTAAATATTAATAAAAATTTACATTAGTGGTGTTGTATATTTACATTTTAGATTATTTAAATCTCCACATCTGGTTTAGTAACTTACTAGAATACATAATTATTAGTTATGATATACTAATTATTTGTATTATTTTCTGTGCAGGCCACATATCCTATGAAAATACGTCACCATCTCATGCAACTGAACAGAGCTGTTTGTTTAGATTATCCAGATATAGATGTGCCATGGTTTCATGAAAAATATATTCAGGAAATTGATGCACACAGTGAGTTAACTTAATTTTAATATCACTTTAAAAACAAGCAAATAAAATATATTTTAGTTAAGGATGGTATGGTTGTCATTGATTTAAATGAAAGCATTTTTTTATTTATATTAATACAAAACTATACAGAGAAGAGGTAAAGTGACAAACAATATGGCTTCCACAGTGAAAAGAAGAACACAGTTCAAAACATTTTTATGTATATTGCTGCTATTGAACATGGAGGTAATGGCTGCCTCTTGAAGAAATTTGATCATTACGGCACAATCCTATGACCTAGGTTTTGTTTTATCTACTTGTATTAGTGTACAAATGAATATGTGTCAAAGGAATGATAAATATTTGAAAACCATGCAAAAACTGTACATTAATTTAATATTAGTGAAAGGGATGGAAGCTAAACTGAAAGTCTATTTGGGATAAGCCTCAATAGAAGCAATTAAACTCCTCTCATTTTTTAAATTAATTATTCGTTTAGCAATGAGTTGTTGGCTAAATAATTTAATAATAATGGAAATTGGTAAAAATAAACTAATTAGTGTAAATTCACCAGGTGGGCTTTCTTTACTTAATTTATACTTATTAGTTTATTATTCCTTTTTCTATATTTTTATCAATTTCCAAAATTATAATTAATTAGTTATTCACAATTTAATATTCTTATCACAATGTTACACATAGATTTGAGTTATTTTAAATAAACCTTCATTATGAGAGTTTTATTAATATAAAGGAAACTAAAAAAAAAACCTCCATGGCGTCAGGCCGCAAGGGAGCTAAACTGACTGAGTGGCTGCTATGTGTTGGCGAAATAGTACCAACATTTGCGGATATTGGGTATCATGGGGTCGGCACAACAAACCCTCCGACCATTCATCTCAGTTTTCTAGACCAGAGCCGCTTCTTCTTTATTTAAGTAATTTCTCATTTGTCCTCAAGAGTCTGAGTTTGACGGAATATTTCTGAAAATTAAAAATAATGTGTGACTGTGAGTTGAGAATATGGAATTATGAAGAAATGATTGAAGAAGTTTGATTGATTTTATCTAGGTTTAACCTAACTTTCCTTTCGGATTGACCTTCCCCCTCACTAACATTAAGTTAATAGTTGTATTAATACTTAATTGTAAAATTTAATATAATTAGAATATATTTACTCGTCTCCATGTTAAACACAATCTTATTGTTTAGTAAGAGGTTATATATATATGGGGTGTGCAAATCTTCGAAACTTCGACTTGGCTTTGAAAGGAACATCAGCTTCAACTTCGCTTCGAAACAAATTCTGGCTTCGAAGCTTCGCCAGTAAAAATATTGACAGCTATAATACTCGATTTATTTTCAATGTTAGCCACTCTGAGCAGTTTTGTACATTACAAATTAATATTTATATTAAAAAAATTTAAAGAAATTGAATTGTATGTTGTGATAATAACTTGATTTGTCAGAGTAATATGAAATATAACAAACAATTTTGCAATTAAACATTTTACAATTAATTTTAGCACATAAAGTAATTTATTTATCCACAATATAATATTTTTTCAAGCATAAAACAACTAAAAGAAAATTCAAACTTCGATTTGGCTTCAATAATATTTCATATATTTGATTCGAGTTTGCTTCGAATTGAAAGAATGGACTTTGTGTGTGTGCATATATATATGCACGCACAGACACACACACACACACACATGAGAATATGAAAAAAATATTAAGAGTCGAAAAAGAAACAAGAAAACTTCCTTTGAAAGTACAAAATTGTAATTGATGTTTACCAAATAATATATATAGTTTGTTAAGTGTTATAGTTCCTTTTGTGGGCTGGTGCTTGCTTTGGATTATCTTATAGTTCATCAACAATCATACACATACACATACACATTTTAAATGCAATTAATAAAATAGTGATTGTTGCAACGTATACCATTAATAATTTAATTTGGCATTGAAACATTTTTTAATGAAGGCTGTTTTTGGGGAAAATGTGCAGATTATTTTCGGGACTTTACAGTATTATTAGAAATAGTTATGGGCTGGGCCGATGCCGATTATTAATCCGATCATCGGCCAATTATCGCATAACCGGCGATTCCAATGATCGGTGTTTGAATCTCTGATTATTTATGCCAATTATTCAAAATGTGTGGGTATATTTTAAGTCCTAAAAAAAAATATTTTATCTCTGCTCTCTCGTATGTGATCTTTGAATAATTAGCTTGTTCTTAGCGACTTAGTTTTGAAATAAACAGCACATCCAACATTCCAAACAAAATATATCAAAATAAATATATTTACCATAGGTCTTTTT
>CABFWB010001570.1:136581-151939 GCA_902151455.1 Timema bartmani
AAAAAAAACTGACAGTATAAAACATACCTCCTGCCCATCCTACAGACTGGAAGCAGTAACCCTGACTAGAAGAAACAACAGACAAATTCAAGCATTCAAAATGAAATTCCTTTGAACGAGGTTTCAGAAAACCAGACGTGATAAAGTCAGGAATGAAGAAATACGGCTAAAAATAGGATTACAACAAAGTGAAATTGACCTGCTGGAAGTGACATGGCTGAAGGGTTTTGACCATATAGTGAGAATGGCACCTTCATTCAAGAAGACCAATGGCCTATTTTGAAAAGATGGTGGGGGTAAAGAGACCAAGAGACGTTTGGATAAAACAGTTGAAAAGAGAGCTGGCTAAAAGGGATCAACATTGGAAGAAGATACTTGAGGAAGAGTTGTGGCGGTACAGAATTGCATTGGGAGGAGGTTGTTTGTATGTAAGTAATATATCGGTAATGATGATAATTGAATTTATGAGAAAATAACATGTTGAAAACCTTTCTCAGCGCACCCAGCCGGAATTAAAATCCATACCTTCCCACCAACACTCAGTAACCAAGTTCAATACAGGTGAAATGCCTCACACTAATCAGCCACCACTTCAGGTTCTATAGTCTTATAATCTTAACCGTATCCTTATGATCCAGAAGACAAGATTAGTTTCTAGTTATTTTTCCTGTGATATATCATTTTTATAGAAACTATTCTAAGCCCAACATGGGTAAATCGCTATAATTGATGTTTCCTATGTAACCAAGTCTAGATTGACAATGCTAATTTACAATTAGTAATACACACTCAGTACAGATGATCAGTTGAGTGCAAGCAAATAACCATTTCCTTTGAAACAAATTTGCTCAAACATTCACACAAACTAAATAAACCACTTGACTTGTGTGTGCGCATGTGTTTAACATTTTCTTTTACCTTTATTTATGTCTGTTCCAGATTTCCAAGTTTTGTTGAATACTGATAAGAAACCACTCTGGGAAAAACATGAAACTGATAAAAATGTTTCAAAGTAAGTTCATTTAGTGGCAAATACCATTTATACTATAATTATAAAATAACTACCAAAAAAGGTCACACACACAATTTAAGTTTTTATATTTTGGCATAACTGCCTTTATAAAACTAAAATGAATAAAGAATATATTGCCGAAAAATAACTATATTTATGTTTCAATATGTGTGTGCCTTTGTCTACTATATAAGACAGAAAAAAGTAGGCCCTCATCTTTGTCCATTGGATTATATTCGCATATTTTCTTCTTTCCCTAAATAGGTTTTATTCATACAATTTTCAATCTCCAATCTGCACCTGACTCTTTTAAACATGATAACTATAAGAGATTAACTTTCTTACATTGGTTTTTCGTTCTCTTCTTATTTTGTTAACATTAAGTGGTAAATTAATGCTTTTTCATCTAGTTGTTAGGTTTATACTGAAATGATATTGGGCTTAACCTCTCTTAAGCATCAAAATAACTCTAAAAATAATAATTCAAATGTTTTGAACTTTTACTCAATGTTTCATTTATAAAGATTAAAGCCTCGTAAACTTTAAAATTAAAATAATAATTGACATATCAGATTGTCCCTTGACCAAACAATCTATTTTCATGCTTTCATCTTTGTTATTATCATTGGTGTTGCACAAAAATTTGGGTTTTGTTTATTTTATTTGGCAGTTTATATAAAGCAAAGCAAAGATTTCATACTGTTGAAGTGGGATAGCCAGCACATTTGCCTTAGTAATGCTGGAGAGTAAATTGTTTGGATAATACACTAATAAACACAAAAACTCATTTTAAAAGATGAGCTTTCACTACTTCAGGTAGTTTCTTCAAGTTCAGAGAATAAAACTGTTCTGAACCTGAATAAACTACCCAGGCTAGGGGCGGCTTAGAGGGCCAGGCGAACCAGCCAGCCTCTATTTAGCACCCTAAAACTGTGTTGTTGTTTTTTGCAATTATCTTGTAATCTCTTAATTAATAAAAGTGTTTGCTATAGTAAAAATTAAGGAAAATAACATTTTCTACAAAATATGTTTTTATGGATTTCTTTGTGATCCTAACCGTTTTCTTAGAATCTCGCAGTGAAACGTTTGGAGTGTGATTACCATTTGTGGAATTTCCCTTTAGATTATTTTCCTATCATGCTCGTTATGTTAGGTTTGGCCATTTGGGGATTATTTTCCTATCTTCCCCAATTATACAGGGGGGCACCAAAAAGCAATCTCGCCCTGGCATAAAATTTACCTCGGGCCACCCATGAAACTACCTTTGGTAGTGAAAGCTCATCTTCAAAAGTGTGTTTTTAAGTTTATTAGTGTTTTAAATGAATAATTTCTGCTTCAGCATCGCCCAGGCAAGTGTACTGGATATCCCTTCTAATTCAAACCATTATTTAGTCTAGTACTCTATTTCAATTAAACTATTGAGCAGTATTAACATTAATTAATCAAAGTGTCTCATGTTTGTCTAGGCTAGCTGTGGTGTTGTTGCGAGACAATGACTACTGTTTGAACATCCCTCAGCTGAAAGGCGAGTGCCAGCTAAAACAGAGACATCTAGAAATGCTTGGCTACCAAGTAGTGGGCATTAAACAGGCACTTTGGAACTCCATGTATATGAGTGAACCCAAAGCTAAGCTCACTTACTTGGAAAAACTACTGTGGCCCAATTGATTATCACAATTTACTTGAGTCAGTTATAGTCTGTTATTTATTTTTAATAAATCTTTTTAACTTAAAATGTTTTTTTACATCCATTATTATTATTAGCACCTCATCTTACTACCCATTCGGGTTGTACGCACTTACACTAATGTGTAATGGTAGGGTGATTGTGAGATGAAATGGAAGACCTACAGCTTAACGTGGAACCTGAATCACGGTGGGGGCCTAGCACTCTACACATTCACAAGTTGTGATTAATACACGTCTTGTCAAAGGTGAAGGAAGATAAATCCATGCCGGGATCGATGATTGAACCCCGGACCCCCAGCACAGAAGTTCGACACTTTACCCCTAGACCGCCAGGTCACCTACATCCATTACTGTTTCCAGCCTGTGGCCTGGTTCGCTTTTTTTTATTCAAGCTATATCTTTCACTACCAGCTTGCTGGGCCTATCGTAGCTTCATATGCCTTATAATCTAACGTAGCATTAGGACAAGCACAACATCTAGTCCTCGACTGTTAATTTATCAATGTGAAAGGGTAAACCCACATTTCACCAATGATACATTTTTTGTCCGTTCCGGGAATTAAACCTTGGAGCCTTAGCTCAGTAGACAGACATGCTACCGAGCTAAGGTGTTGGATATTTTTTGACTTAAAGTTCTATCTTTTATTTCAGTTTAGTGTTTGAGTTCTTTGTTTCATATAAAGGGTACAAGGGGGAAAGGGAGAGAGTCCTATTTTAAATCAAATTGATTTAGTGCTTCCATCTTTTAGAGAATCATGAGAACTTTCTAATGCATATTTGATCATGGTTAAAATAGTTATCAGTCATGTTTAAAATATTTAAAAAATAAGTATTTGCTGAGGTCCTTATGGGGTCTGATATATTAAAGCTGTTGTCCTAAAAAATGTGTTTAGTTTGAGTTTCCTCCTTTTTCCCTTGTACCGTTCATATATTTTTACTGTCCTCCCATTTGTATATATTGTCAAAATTGTTTCATGTTGCTTTATGAACCAGTTATTTTACAGGAAATTTAACATGTTTTTAACAGTTTTATTATGTCCCTACACATATATTTTGTCTTATCTATCTGTCCACTACCAACACATCCCTCCCACACACACGCCAACCCCAACTAATTCGAAATATGCCAGAGAACTAAACTTGTCAACTCCCTGCTAGAGAATATAATAATGACCTTTATTTATCTGGCGGAGTTAAGGCATTAGCATTCTATTCCAAAACTTTTAATTCTATTCTAAAGTTAAAAGTTCAAAAAAGAACATTGTTAAAAATATCTTACACAATGACACTAACCTAATGAAAATACTAGGTTTATGAAGACTGTGTGGGATGGAGCAGGGGAATTCAGGACCACAGGGGGGTGAGGTGGGGCAACAAAATTTAATCTCTGAACAATAATGAATTGTTATTGTTTGATTTTCCTTCATCCAAATGATAGCTTATACTTTTATTTAAAATTTACTTTTCTCAGCTAGTTTCACTACAGAAACCGTATTTAGAAATTGATGCCGCAAGGAGAATGTATGAAGCACTGATGTGACAACATTTTGAAGCTTAATACTGTTACAACTGTTAGTAAATATACAGAGTCATATCATATATAGATAGAATAATTATTAGAATCTAGTGTTTCAAAAAGTTAATCTTGGCTATGATTTCCATCAATCATTTAAAAGTTAACTCAAAGCAATTCACTTAACTTATTTGAGTGAAGTTTAAATGGAAACTCAACTTGTTTAACCTCTAAAATTGTAAGCTAGACATTTGAATGTTTAACACCATATAAGTTAAAATTTGGCTCGTACTAGACTATGGTCTCTAAACTAGCAGTAACAAAACTTGAAATAATCTGTTCATTATTTTGTCAAAAATATAAAGCTCAACAATCTCTTAAGGAAAACCTCTTTTCACTTTTTGAGTTACACTATCTTATATTTGGGAAAAGTTACAATAAGGACACTTGCTAGTGGATTGTGACGCTGTATCCATCCACGAAAGGAACTATCTAGCTCTGTGCATATCAGTCAGAGACTTTTCACCGCAGCTCCATCCAAGCTGCTTGGTATCCCGAGTAGAGGAACTCCTGGCGACCATGGAGGCATCAAGCGAGACAAGGTGGCCTATAACCTCCATGGCTGTACACTTGAGTGAAGCCACATGTACAAGCACACGCAGCGGGCATTTTGGAATACTGACTCATGCTAATCGATGACCCTATCATCACTGGGTAGTTCAAGAAAATCCCCTGCTGTTTCCTGGCCCTTGGTGGGAGGAGATGGCCCCGCCTTAAGTGCGATGCCAACGTCACAAGATAAGGTCAGAAACTCAGCCTTAGATATAACTATGGTTTCCCACAGATCTGAGCCTAAGTTGCCCAGCGGGAACCTCGTGGAGGTGTCCTGACCAGCTTTCCCCGGCCAAAACGAGGCACACACTACCAACTGCATAGTGTACAGTGGGTTGGGAACATTGCCTTCCCCCACCCCATACAGATAAAGTTTATAAGTATTTAGCTGCCCAACCCTCCTGACTAGTGTGTCGGGACCACTGACCAACCGATCAAGGAAGAACGTTGCCTGGGAACCGCCAACATGAAGGCAGCCTGAAGTGATTTTGGATGAGTAGACCTGAGGCAGGCAGATCCCTATTTCCTACTCTCTTCTATCGGAAGAGCACCTGGGCCAATGCATAACACCACGAGGGAATGGATTAAGTCAACAATCCCTAAAGAGCACACAACACCATACCCAGCATTACCCCCGGAAAAAGGTACAGGAAAGGTTGATAGAAACATATAAATGGGAACAAACACAATATGGCTTTTAGAATGAATATAAGCACATTATTGAAATTTCTAAGTGCCACAATGACCGGATGTGTCATAGTAGAGACTACAAAGGTGTAAAGAGCTTAGCTTTATTTACAAAAACAAATTTATTGAAATTGGTTGTTTTCTTGACCTAGTCCTTGGCTGCACTTATCTTTGAAAAATACTTTTTTTTAGCATTGCATCTTACTATTCGTTTGATTTATATGCCACTTAATTCTTTCTCTTGATTGTTTGAACCCACTTGTTTTGTTTTTCTTCCTCCCGTGGCCTGCCAAGCTAAATATAATATTATATGTCTTTCTTAGTTATTTATATCACTTTGAACATAAAATAATATAGCTTATTTTCCACTCTTATGCTTTCTACTTGATTCATTGTATTGAAATTAATATAGTAAAACCCGCTTTGGTTGCTGCATGGTTTAAGGCTCTACTCTTGAAATAGACTAGACTGCTGAAGATGGAGAGATCATGGTTCGATCTCGGTCGAGTCTACTGAGGGTGGTTTTCCACTCTCCCTCCACACAAATGCAGGCACACTTCCTCTGAAGTAAACCTTCCTATTCCCTAACACATTAGTGTCATTACTACAGACGCGTTTAACCCAATCAGGTAGCAAGACGCAGTGCTAAAATAATAATTATAATAATTATAATAATACAAAATTCAAACATGTGGAACATCAATAAGCAACACTTAGTTTTGTGTTTAAAGATTCTGCCACTAAGAGCATATGGTGTATTAATACAGAGTGCCTATATTAAACAGTTTTAAGTCACTACTAGCTAATACACTGGAATTAAAACAATGCAAAATATAGTGCACAAACTTCCTCATAAAATTAGTTTTAATTAAAATTATCAGCCTTTTTTTAATATTTGTATATATTTTTTGGGGTAAAGTAACCTTAACATTCATGTGAATTATTAAAAATGAGCTTAAATAAATAAAAAGTTGTAAAATAACAAATTTGTATCACATTAGCACATGAGCAGTTTATAGGTTGGTAAATAAAAAAATATTGATGCCATCTTGTTATTTTTGGGAGCTATGAACTAATATTTTGTAGTGTATGTAACATGAAAAAGTAAAATTTTATCAAAATTATTATAGCAACTTTCAACAAATCTTTGTAAAATCTATTTTTTTTCTCAGCACCTAAACCCTAGCAAATGTATTAAATGACAGTGAGAATCAACAATTCATTTATCAAATATAAGCTAATGCATTTGAAGCAACATGTATCATTCGCAAGTGGATTGTTGAAAGGCTGCAGCAAAGCAACCGGTAGGTTACCAGAAATTATAAAAAGGGTTATGAAAACTGCAAGACTCAATTTGATTAAGGACGCCCAAAAAAACTCTCACAGGATAGCAAAGCCATCATTGAAGGCAGCATTGGTAAACGGCGTCGAAGCAACAATTCAATTGTTGCCACGAAAATCTTAAACGGGCAAAGCACTTTAATCATCAAACTGTTGGCAGATGCCGTGATCAAGCAGGCTTAAAACCTTTCCATGTTCTCCCCAAACTCATGAAATCAGCGTTAAACATTGAGGATCAGATATGGTTTTGTGATTACCTCTGAAACTGGGACAGAGAGGATTTCATACATCTTGCTCCAAGTGACGAAATATTTTTATGGAACTACTATAATTATAGGGTCTGGGCACTCTCTTTGAATGACACTTCGGACGATGAACACTACCAGGAAATTTCTAAGAAACCTTATTGCATCAAACTATTCATTTGTTTCACAGTGAAGAGAATGTGGTGGATTAGCCAAGAGGAGGGCGAGTCATGGAATGGCGAATACTTCGGGAATGTCGTTTTGCATGAAAATTTAATTCTATTTTTACAAAATGGCAATAATACCATCCATCTGAAAGAGGTTAGTTTTCTCTACAACAAAGCCCCATGCTTAAAGGCAAATGCAACACAGGAACTGTTGCGAAACAGTGTTATTGACTTCTTCGAACATTCTGAATGACCAGATGGATCTCCTGTTCTGCCTTGAAATAGGAGTGAAGAATGACCCTGGACACGGGAGAACTCCTGGATAGCTCAGTATTTAGAACATTGGCGTGCTAAGCCAAAGGTCCTGGGTTTGATTCTCATGTCTAGGGGTAATTTTTCAATTTAAAGAATATGATCTTAATGAAGCCAAGCACTTTGGGGTTGTTCTGAAGGATGCTGTTGAGTCTCTGATGATTACAGAACATGACAATGACCGTTATGCTTGAGACACCCTTATAGGACATTTCTCGGCTGTTCTTCATGGTATGGAGTGGGATGCGGACCTTTATGAACAATTATTATATTATTATCCTAAAAGATTGCATTCTGTTTAGGAAGCCAAAGGTGGACACACCTCATACTAATGTAAATATATGTATAAAGGGTTATTAGATTTGAACAGATTAGCTGCATAAAGGACCTCGCACACCGGGTAGTATTGTATACATACGGTGCCAGTACGGTAGCGGTATAGTACCGTATTGCCGCGCCGGTCATGCACATCGAGATCGTAGATACGACGTATGCCCCAAGAGCTTGTTTCCCCCACCACACCCTACAATTCTCCTTCGCCATCTGAGAGCATCGCAGTGAAAAGAAGCAAGTGCATTGTTGCTGTTCTGTTTCTTATAATGAGTGATACCTTGTCCTCTTCCTCTGATGAGGACATTGTGGTAGCGGCTATGTTGCTGGAGCCAGAGAAAAACAAGTGGATACATGATATCAATAAGAAAAGAAAAGTGTTGTAACTGAAAGCTAACACAAGTATTTTTTTACTACAGACATTGTTTTAAATTCACTAATGTCCCATGTTAAAAATAATAGTTATTTGCTTAGTAATAGTATAATAAAAATAATATGTATCAAACATCTCCAATAATACTTCCCTAAGAATTACTTTACTAAATGAACAAACCTCTATTACCACTCTTCCAATGATGAATGGACTGTAGTTTATACTAAATTACATAGAAACTATTTTTTAAGAAGCATAAACAATAGACAGTGTCAGCAAAATTAATTTAAAGGATAATATATTTTATTTAATCATGTTAGTAAAAGCCTATGGCCTACTTAGTAGAGAATGGTTTTTGTTTAAATTGTATGGTCTGGTCTCAACTGACGTTCAGCAATAATTAAATTATATCATACCTGTACACTTTAATAATAAATTTAAATATGTCTACCTGTTCGATGTACGCGCTCGCTAATTTCAGCCCATGCATTGTCCTTATACTTGGTGTCATAATAAAACGGATCTCCAATGTCATAAATAATTTTGTACTCTTGTACAACAATAATTAGCTCCTCTTCAAAATTGCCCATTTCACAACTTACAACTCGAATACAAAACAACAATACCGCCTCGCCAAGAGTGTAGACCTGAGTGGAAGAGAGAAGGGAATGTTTGAGAGGGTGTAGTGGGGGGTAGGCACCGGCCGCCGTGACAGTATCGCACGTGTCTTTCCGCTTTCAAAGCAAAATGGAAAACCATGCATCGTATGTATCTGATACTATGCTGGTACCATGGTGCTACAGCGACGGGTGTAGGTCTACGCAACTCCATAGCAAAGAATGGCAAGAGAAAAACATACGATACTAGTATGATACCGTACATATAAGATATTATGCCGGTGTGCCAGGACTTTTAGCATGGTGTCTTCTGTTTTATTGACAGACCTCCTGGACAAAAGTTATGGACAACCCTGTATTGTACTTTAAATTTTTATGTTTCTTTGTTCATTTTCATCATACATTTAAATATGGGGAAAACTATCTTAAATACCAAATTTAAAATCTAATGTTCAAACTAATTAAGCTCCACAAGAACACACACACATTAATGACACATAAAAAATTACTTATCCTGTCAACATGTAATACCTCGTATTACTATAATTCAGGAGACCACATATGTTGCATATAGCATATAGATACACACATAATATGGTGATTTAAAACTCAATAATAGCAAATTTTTAATTTACTGGCTTTAAAAAGTGCATTCAAACTAAAGGATAAGTTGAAATTTTATAGGGAAAGGAGAGGGCTTGTCCGAATTCTCCCCTACCTGTCAAAGATACATAAAAAGAACATTTTTGAACAAGCTATATAAATTAACATTTTGCACTATTATAATATTTTATCTATGGTTTGTATAGTAATAGAGTAAACGCGACTAAACAACCAAGTATCAACAGCTGTGATGATTGAAAGTTATATTTTCAAGGCGGCAAAGAGATGTATAAGACAAGGAAGCTTCTAATGTTGATAATGGTTGGTTATAAGGGGTGCATGACCTTAAAAGAATGAGAACATTGGCCATTGTGTCATTGAACTTGCTTTGGAACACAAAGCCAATTATTGACTCGATCATAGCTTCTCCAGTTTCAGATTAGATAATGCTGTGTGCTATTTGAACTGATTGTCATTTATTCAAACATGCTTTCCTTTCAACATGGATTCATTTATTACATGTTTACTTTATTACATCTATTTTACATTTCTTTTTTTATTTCTTTATATACATTTAGTGTAAAATATTTTGGGGATGAAATTATGTAGTTGTTGAGATGCATAATTTTGTCACCAACATCAGTGGGCATGCAGCCAAAGGTATCAACTTCATCTGATTTTGTTTGTCGATGATGGGGAGGTCGGGGTTTTGAATTTTACGTGTTGTACCGATGTTGGTTTTTAATTCTCTATACATATGTGGGTACCCTTTCTCTAAATTCTGCCTTTCTAATTAGTGTAAATTTACAGTAATACAAAAGTATGAAATTAATATGGAAATTAAAATAATTTAAAAAATTACGGGATATAATTTGTTAGGAATAATAATAAATGTGAATTGAAAGTTAAATTATATTTTAATAATTTATTGATTTCACCATAAATGATTCTATCTTTTGAAGGCAAATATATTTTAAGTTCTCTTGGAAGTTATTTTTTTAACCAATTGTAATTTGAAAATAGATAGTAATTATTAATATATTATAATTTCTACACATTAATCTAATATGTGTTGGATAAATATATTTTTATGGATATATTTATTTATTTAAGGGTCACTTATGACAATGGTTATAAAACAAAACTTTTTAACCTCATTTTGAAAAATCTTTTCATTTAGAAGCAATATTAATGATAAGTTTAAAAAAATTAACTAAAAATTTATAATATACTGAAGAAGGACTTGTCTTTTTGCGAATAGTAGTAAAAAGTGTCAATAAATAAAATAATCTTTAAAATAACTTAATAATTTTTGTAATTGCCCTATCGAAACCTTACTAAAGTGGTGTTTTCATTCTCAACAATAATAGCTGCCTTATATTTATATCCAATCGTGTGCAAATATTTTTACTAACAAAACCTCAAAAAATTGAAACCTATCTTGCAGAGTATGTTATGGTTCTAATTAATTTGAACCCGCTTTGGTGGTTGCATGGTCTAACGCGCTACTTTCACAGTAGACTAGACTAGAAGACTAGATTCTCGATGATGGGGAGATCAAGGTTCGAATCTCGGTCGGGTGTAGTGAGGATGGTTTTTCAAAAAAAATTACTTTCCACTCTCCCTCCATGCAAATGCAGATCCACTTACTATAAATGTAACCTTTCTAATCCCTAAAATCATTAGTATGATTAGTAAATAAGCTTATAACCTGAACGGGTACTGAGAGACAATACTAAAAAAAAATTATGTTTATCACAATAATGATTAAAAACTTAATCCAAGGGGATGTGGTAGCATTTTTAATGGTCTCTTTTGAAAATTAATGAGAATATTTATTCACATTTTTTAAGGCTGTACATTCAAGTCTATTATAAAAAAATTCTAAAAATAACCTTCTCGGTTATCTTTAAGAGAAAAGGTCAACTTCTGGTACATGATAAGTAAGACTATGACTATTTTTGTCATTTATTTGCCTTATACTATTTGTGTTCATTTTAATGTGTGTATTTACCCTGAAGAAACAACACCTTCCAGTGTAAGTAATATTAATAGTACAACTAGGAACTATCTTGAGGGACAGGTCAGCACTTCATCCCATCAAGTCTATCCTCCCTTATACAAAATTGTCGATAGCACAGAGAAACAAGATTTAAACATAAGCTATTTAAAATAAATTTCATATTATTCATTTACGGGTTATCCTACTCACGGCTTATCTGTGCGTCCGTTCAAAAAAAATAATTCTATTTTAATTTTACTGCTATGTGTTAACTATTAACTAGCCTTCTGATCAAATTGTGATGTTCGCCGTTGACCTATTCTGGCAAACTTCATAAACTTTTTTTTTTTCTAAATAAAGCTGTTTGTTAGGAAAGTATTAATTTGGTTTGGGATAGGAAGTTGAATTGACTATTAAATTCGACTATCATCTGCTTCAATGGCCGCATGGTCTAAGGCATTACTCTTGAAATAGATTAGACTGCCGATGATGGGGGGAGATCATGGTTCGATCCGAGTAGGGGTTACTGAGGATGGTTTTCCCTAAATAGTTTCACACATATCCTCTCTCCTTGAAAATGCGAGTACACTCCCTCTAAATTCAACCTTCCTCATCCCTAACCCTCTAGTGTAATTAGTATATAGGTGTATAGCTCGAATGGGTAGTAAGAAATGATGCTTAAAAAACTGGATTATTCGTTTTTTTGCAACTCCTCCCTATCAATAATATGTTTTCTCAAAAGTTTTTTATTACTTAAATATGTGTTAAACTGAGCGTATTTGCGAAAAGCAGTCATCCGTTCCAATTGTAAATTTTAATGTAAAGAAGGGCCCCCATATCCGCGGGTAATACGTTCCTAGATCTACTGCAGTTACGTGAAACCGTGGTTGGTACTGAACTTTCATATAACATATATAACTACGGTAAAGTTTAATTGATAAATTATTCACAGGAAGACATTACCAACATTAAAATACATAATAATGTGTACTGTACACTACATTGTACTTACTATCCTCCATTCTTCTTGTTGCGACGATCACATGATGATGATGATGATGATGGTGGTGATATGATAGCACAATGCCCGCGATGAATTGGGGGGATGGTGTAGGCATTATGTCTTACAAACTATTTACTTTAATTAAAAATAAACAAAGTTGGGCAGCGGTAAACCGCGAATACTTGGGCACTACTGTATTGTATAAGTTATCTATTTGAATTTTCCTCTCCTACATTTTGCAACATTAACGGTCACCCAGGTTTGCTTATGATTAAATATGCCCCTCGCTCCAATATGTGAAGGTTACAGGGGGAAAAGGAGGAAGTCGCATTTTAACTCAAATTGAGCTATTTGACCATCGGTTTCCAACGTGGGGTATGCATACCCCCAGGGGTACGTGGCAGGACGTTTGGGGGTGCGTGGAAATATTTGATTAATAGCCAACAGCCAATATGCCAACAGTGTAAAACAAAAGATCAGTAAAAAATTATGCTACTACTAGTAACTAAACATTTTGCTAAAAATTAAGGACACAATTTAAGGAAATAGGTTGCCAAGGGGTACGCAAGCGAAAAAAGTTTGTGAACCGTTGTATTAGACAATCATGAGACCTTTCTAGTGCACTTTAGGACTATAGTTAAAAGAGGTCTCTGTCATATTTAAATTGATTTTAAAAATAGTATTTGCTGGAGTACTTATGGTATATAAAAGTTGTTCTGAAGAAAGTGTGTATTGTGAGTTGTGTCTTTCCTCTTTTTTCCCTTTTACCTTTTATGTGTGTACAAGGTTTTTTGAAATCCATTAGTTGTTTTTTACACTTTTTAGGGATGAGGAAACTTATATTTAGAGAAAATGTATCCGTATTTGTGTGGAAGGAAAGTGTAAAACCATTTGGGGAAAAGAAACCTCAGCAGAATTAATTAAAATTCGAACCTCAATCTCCCTGTTATCGACAGACTAGTCTACAGGGTGTCCAGCGACCTGGAAAACAGGGAAAAGTCAGGGAATTTGCTTGGTCAGGGAAAAGTCATGGAAAAGTCAGGAAATTTAATTAAATTTCTGGAATTTTCACATAATCACTAAAAAAAATATTAACATTTTATTTACACTACTTAACATTACATTCTTCTACGATTTAATACACACCACAATATCTTTTAACACAGTTGAACATACAAATTTTAATTCTCAACATCAACATGGGATTTTTGTGTGTCATCCATCTTTCCATCCTTCTACTTCGCGTCTTTATTTTTTAAACTGTATTTGTGCAAAGCAATATTTTAATGTATCAATATGATCTCACTGAAATCTAACTCAGATTGCTCTACCCAAGAGCCCATCACTTTAGGTTGTAACCCTTCATAGAGTGTCACAATTTCAGAGTGTGGATGTGTTTAGAAATATTATTGCATCAAGTTGTGATCTTAATAAGATAGTGTTTGTAATATAGGGACTGGAAAAATTGTAAATTGGTTCTGGAAAACCTGGAAAAGTCAGGGAATTTTAAAATATGGTTTGGCTGGACACCCTGGTCTACTGTGAGGGTGACGCCTAAGACTATGTGACCATCAAAGCGAGTCATTACTAATTTAAAATGTTTTAAGATGTTGAGATTTGGAATGACACCATTTAAGGATCACACAGACAATGATCACAACAGTTTTCACACATACATATTTGCTTAAAGTAATAATATTATTTTGGTATATTAGAACTCACATAGGTGGCCACAAAGTCTAAGCGGCCATCTTGATATACAGGATGATCCAAAAGTCATGCAGCCCAAAGAAAAAACCTTTTGTGTCTTGTATATATATATATAAACCTTGTAAACCGAAACATAAACCATTAGGAAATCACAAATGATGTTGAAAGTGTGATCCTCCTCCTCTGTAACACAAATTCACTCGTTTAACCATATTTCTAGATACACGACGAATCAGTGCCTGGGGTATGGATGGTTGCAATGCACTTCTCACTGTTGGTTTGCAGTTCAGCCAAGGTTTGAGCGTTGTTTGCATACACTGTCTGTTTAAGTATCCCACAGAAAAAAAATCACGTGGCGTTAGGTGTGGGGAATGAGGTGGCCACAAACCCTTAGAAATACCATGATCACAAAAAAAACTCAGCCAGCATTGTCATGGTCACAAGTTATTGGAACCATTCACAGCAACGCAGTCTTTCCCTTTGTCTGGTCCCTTGAGTTTTTGAATTGTATGCATTTTGTAAGGCACAAGTTTCAGCCGCCTCTTACACCTCTGCATTGTTCCAAAGCTCAAACCAGTCTGCTGCGATAATCTTAGGGACTGCCTGGGTGACCGTTCTAAGCACTGCCTAACCTCATTCAAATTTTGATCAGTCAGACTTGAAGGCCCTCTAGAAGCTTCTTGTCACTCACGCTGCCTGTTTCACGAAAACGGTGTACAATTCGGTATATTGTTGATTTATTTGGCACGCGTTATTCTGGAAAACTACGCACAAACGATTGTTGGCATTCCATATACGAATTGTCCTTAAAATATTGTTCCAAAATGAATACTCGTTCTGCTCGTGAAAAACTCATCTTACACTAATTTCAAATGCTGTAACTCAACTGGCTAGACCTAGTGTATATCTCAAGGTCACGTGGCGTGCACAACACCTTGCCAACATTACAGTGTTGCCATACATATAAACTACATGTTCATTTTCCATGTTCTTCTGCGATAAATATCCTTGGAAAAACAAGATTGCGCGAATTTTGGATCATTCTGTAAAATAAATGTGACTAGATCTAAAAATTGTTTATTTGTGCGGTCATGAACTGTTTTTAGATAAGTATTGTGTAGAAATAATTTAGCTCCTGCATC